>OZ012704.1:65810586-65997275 GCA_963942595.1 Cylloceria caligata | reverse complement strand
AGCTCGATGCGTTCGGTGCATAATGTGAAGAAGACTCTTGGTAGTAGTATGGCTACGTGCAATGTCCACTTATGTTCTCGCTACTGAACTATTCCGAGTGTATATAAGAGAGTTTTTAAACATATTTCATAAATGTCAGGTGTTTGTTTGTTTGTTTGTTTGTTTGTTGTACGTTTGTGGGTGCGCACGCCATAACTGAAACAAAGTAGAATCTTGCAAATTTGCTTCCTCATTATTTTCCACCTTTCATAAAACCATTTCTATGAGAAAGTATTTTGCTCAAATTTGGTTTCGAAAATAAAAGTTTTCATGAAACCAACGCTTCCTCTGTGCGCGGAAGCAAAATGCATATTTTATCACTCAGAGAATGAATTAAACTATCAGGCTGAAATTTGGCACTCCAGAGGATCAGTCGCTACTCTTTCATCATGGTGACTTTAATTGAAATTAGTTTTGTCCTTAATATTTAATGACTTTTATTTTTTCAAAAATACAGAGTGACGTAAGTATCCTAATTTGTGCAAATTTAAATCCATTGGACTGGTGATTTCTCCATATGTATAGTTACATCCAATGTTGGTTGGTATGGAGTTTGGGCAGAATCGACAAAGGGGCTGAAAACTCGTGACATTTTAAAATAAAATTACTACATTCGATTTCACTGATATTCACTTGAGAACGGCTTCAAGTATCGAGGTGAAATTAAATAAAATCGACGAGGTCTTAATAATTTTATGAGTTTTATTTTTGTTTATCAATGCTAAACGAGGCAAACATCCAATCTCGTGTAAATTTAAAGTTATCTTTCTTCACAAATAAAGTCCCCACCAAAGTTGGTTCTTATGGAGTTTATCTGTGATTGTCAATAGTTATCAAAGCTTATAAAAAATGTATTTTTATTTTTAATTTACAGATTCTCTCACTTTTACAAATTTTGAGTCGATAACCTAGTGTTTACAGTATTTAAACGAAGCCTGTGAAGTAGAGCCTTGCATGTTCCTTTCTCGTTAATTTCCACCTTGAAAAAAGCTTTCTCCACGAGGAAGTCAAAATCAATCTTTGTTAAAAGTGGAAAATAATGAGGGTGCAATGTGCAAGGTTCTACTTTGCCGACTTTTAATATGACAATGCGAACTAACGTTTTGATTGATAGGTGGTGCGGAGAACAATTATTCGCCAATGCAATTCCGAAGACATGCGATATAAGGGGAGAATTATAAGCTGTACTCGAACCCGAGGGAAAGGCTCGTTGCGGCTGCTGCAGAGCGCTCTGGATCTACGCGTCAAGGACGCGTCTTCGCAGGCTGGTGCATCGGCCTCCCGGGAGGCAGGTCAGTGACGTGTGATTTGCCCGAGACCACCGGCAGCAGGCTGCAAGACGACTGCCTCCACTTTTCTCATATACACTGTGCCCGCACCTTTCATTTCCTCTCGCCCGCCGATTATTATTTGTTCAAGTTATATCCGTAGTCGCGTGAGAATTGTCCGATACAGAGAGACCTACAGTGTCATAAAAAATCTTTTTGCAAAACTTATTTTTATGCAAATTGCGATTGAAAATTAAATTGTAGAAAAAGGATAAATTCTTTATTGAATTACTATCGGATGAATCACAAATTAGCGATGATAACATGTTATAATTAGAATTCTACTTTGAAGGTGCTTGAAAAAGTGCACATACGAAGCTTTTGTAAATCGATTAATAACTTTTATATCCGCTCTAGTCACATTTGCGGAAATAATACAGCAAAAGACCGAGAGAACTATATAGAAAGCATTCGACCCCAGCAGAATGCTCGAGGAAAATCTTCACCATCGTTGTGAGGGAGCTGCTGCGCTTCGTCTGCTCGGGAAATTGAATTTCCGCTTTGAACTCTCGTTCCGTTCGTTCCTATTTTTCGTTCTCTCTATCTCGATGAGCGCTACGATATGGGACAACTGAAAGCCCGCGGACCTCCTCCGCGCGTACGCGTCTACATCTCGAACCCGAGCGATACGTCGTGCCCGTTCTCAGAGGAAGTCAGAGAAGAATGTCTTGTCCCTCGAAGAACTCTTGTCCTCACGGCAGAGTCGTTGGTACTTGGCTGTTCGCCAGCGGATCTCCTCGCTCCGCAGCAGCGTTGCAGGCAATTCGTATAACCGGCGTAGTCGCGACACCCAAGCAATTTTCCAGCGCTAAACGGACCTTGGAGCTTCGTACTGCACTCGATGAGCTGAATGTTGTCACTATTCCGCAGCCTCTGCACGTACATAACTAACATGTGGTCTATGCGAAAACGCATATATACAAAGCCACACTTCGGGCTCTCGAAGAATCTCGATGCGAGACGAAACCACGGATTCGACGAATAAGTCGCAGAAATATTCGTCGATGCAACCATCCCGGTTGGAAAGAGACGACAAGAGGCGCATGCATCGGTGCTGCAGCGCGGGTTCTGCAACCGCGAGTTGCAGCGAGAGCAGGTGACGTTAGTGAGCGCGTGTTGTATATATATATACGGTATAATACCTATATATATACATATATGTAAAGACGAGCACAGCACGATCTCACGCACACGCAAGTCCGTCAGTCGAGCAACCGATTGCAGGTGCTCGGAGCAAGACTTGTATATACACAACGCATTCGCGGATTGTACTTAGACTCGGTCTGTGTGCGCGCGTGCGACAACTCCGGAGAACAGGACAAGGCCCAAGGACGCACTGACGACGCGCACGGACAGATGGATCGAGTAATGCATTCTCAATTTTTTCTTTGTTTTCACAATAATTATTTTTGCTTCCCTTATTTATTTATTTATTTATTATTATTTTTTATGGTTTAAAAGGTGATCTAAGCTAGACGAATATGGTACGGTGTCTGTCAGTCGTCTATCTTTTTTCTGCACGTATTGATTGCATCCCAGGGAATATAGGGTAATATTCAATCTAGTTAATGGGTGGCCTCTATTGCCTGGCATAGAAAAAATGCTCGTTTATACCTACGATCGAGTGCAATGCTTCGCATAGTTCTATATACATAGTGCGGTAAGTCGCGTCCTCAATTTTCTGTCTTTCCGCGCCGCGTCCATTATATCGGAGAACTGAATGTACCAGCATCGGGAATAATAAACGAATGCGGTTTTTCTCCTCATCATGCCTGGCACTATGATTATTGTTTACCATATCGCACTGCAGTCAGTGTGTTATGTATAGAGCGACGTATAGACATCGGGGTCGGGTGACTTGTGCTCGAAATCTCGATCGAATTCTCTGGGTTTAAGAGTACGTGCGAAGTCTGCTGTTCGGATACACCAGGAGAGTATTTTTGCTAAATACATAGATAGACAGATTGAGCAAAAGACACGGAGAGGGGGGGCGGGGCGGAGGGGTGTCCAAGTATAGACGACTGTCGTTTATGGGTGTGGTGTGATTCGTCGACTGTTTACACAGTCAGGGCAGCATTTTGCTTTAAAGCAATGCAAACACGCTTAAGATTCCGTACTGTAGGTACTGTTATTGCAATTCTGTCTTTTTTTCAATTTATATCCTATTTCTCTTTCTTTATGACGTCATAAAATTTTCCAGAGGCCCTGACGCCTCCGGACCTTCTCACATCTGGAGTATTTCGCGTTGACTGCGGATCGAGAGGTCTCTCATCGCTGTAACATATATACTAGCGGCCATCGTCGGCCCAAATAAACCGACAGAATGCTTGCAGCGATGCACGCGAGGACAGTGTATTATGGTATCTTAATATGCATGTGTAAACTGCATTCCAAGTAACGCGATAACGCAATTTTTAAGCTTGAATAACGGAGTGGTTTGAGTGCGGTTTAAGGCGCCTGTATAACGTGATAAATTAAAGCGCAACGTGGTGCTACGATTAAATACGAATCGAAAAACAATAAACATTAATACCATGAGCGATGAAGGTATTCAAAAAATATTTCAAGAAAAACCAAGACCAATTACATTTGTACAATAATGAGAGTTGTACGTACAGTAGGTGTACCGTTTGTGGCGACTCCTCGTATTTTATAGTATTAGTCATTTCTACACAGTTACTTTTTGAGTATATCAATGTACCACTATATTTTCTATATATTTTCATCTTTTACGCTTAAGCTTGTATAAATTCGTTACAAGTACCTGTGCTACAAGTTCCTTTTTTCTCTTTTCTCAGAAATACATTAGCATTTCCATCATAAGAATTGCCAGTCTAAGTCATGTACACGAAGAGAAAGTATTAGTATAATTGACAAAATCTCTGATTTTGGGTTACCAGCCAGCTAGTCGATTGAACAAACTTATCATTTTTTCAATTAAACATTAATATAAAGAAAAAATAATTTCGTTCATTTAACTAAGTGTTTAGTTCGTCACTCGCAATTGCATATTTCGTGGGTCTTACTATGTTTTTCTCTCATCAAATGTTAAACATTTCAAGAAAGTACTAACGGATTATTTATATACATACTGAATAGATTTAGAAAAAGTGCTATACAAAAGGGGGGGGCACGGCATACATCTACTTTACTTACGTGTAACAAAAATTCTACAATTTGCGAATTAAGTATTGAAAGTCTTATGCTTTCCATCATCAAATTCAGCATCGTCTTCGACTTTTTTCTTTTATAATGAAATAAATATTTACTTCCAAATTGCATAGAAGCATCGTCAATTAACTATTTTTTATTTTTATAAATTAATTTGATAGAGCGACAATAGCCTTGCTGTCTAGTCAGTACCCTTCGCCTTGTTGCACTTTTCTACCTCCAAGCTTTGCGTCTGTTCGCCAAGTCCACACTGCTTCAGCGCGCGGAATCGGCGTACAGGTCTTCACGATCTGCGAACCGGTTCTTCTGTATTTTCACAAGAGCCACGAGTATATCGGCAGAGACCGATATATACTCTTTGCGTCCACCTCGCGAGGCGGACCTCGGACCGCATGCTCGTTGCTCCGCGCTTTCAGGCTCTCTTTAGCAATTCGATGCTTCCCAATCGATCGATTCGACAACGAGACTCCCGCGGTCTGACTTATGTGGCGAGCCAGTGCTGTTATCTTTTATTTCAATTTGATAAATTTTTCATTGTCTGGTTCCGCCAATCGTGTGGTAGCGTACGGGCGTGGGCACTGAGAGCTGTGTATAGGGGAGAAGGCAGAGGTGGTGAAACGCGTCCGACAAAGCGCCTCTTTCATCATAGTCTCGGCGACTCCGATCGCTCGAAACGATGACGATGACGCCAGAAGAAACGTCACTGGCGGAATTAGCACTTTGATGAAAAATAAATAAACAAATATATAAATAAAATAGGATACAGTGGGAAGGAAGAAGAGGCGAGAAGTTCCGTGACGGCAGGTGTGTCAAAACGACGAGGAGGAAAATTATTCCGATAGGCGCAAAGGAGAAGACGGATCAACAAATGATATTTATTATTATTATCATAATGGAGTATTCTCATCATCATCATCATCATCATCATCATCATCATCATCATCATCATCATCATCATTATTATTATTATTATTATTATTATTGTTGTTGTTGTTGTTGTTGTTGTTGTTGTTGTTGTTGTTGTTATTATTATTATATTTATATATTTTTTATTTACTGTAGAGCAATTAAATTCATTGACCAATGGTAAAGAATAAAAATTGTATGCAATTGTTATTGATATAGTCTTGAACAAAAAAAAAATTAAATGGTTTACATTTTAAACTGTAGCCTTCGAGTTGTAGATAAAAAAAGGTAAAAAATATAATGAGGCCTGAAGACTTTCCACGACCGATACAATATTTTATAATTAAATCTCGACAAGATGCTGGGCTGGTGTTCGGCGCACCGAAGCTTGTTCTATATAACGTTTTTAATTCGAATCTACACCTCGAGTAATCATGAACAGTGGGAGAATGAAACAAATGTTGAGGGACGTTGTGAATTCCAGTGAGGTTCCACGTCTCGAACGAAGTAGAAAGGACGTGAAGAGATGTCTTTCTTCGTTCCCGCGTCTGTTCGATATATGTAGCCACGAGGAAAAGAAACGGCGCAGCAGCATGCAACCACAGCCGAACACAGAGGGAACACGAACAAACGCGTCGACCGTGGATTTCCTTTATTTGTCTCTGATAATTTTTACGACACGATATATGCGCCAGTCAGTGGGAGAAGGACGGTAAAACGACTATGCATCGGGCGTTTGAGCGCGCACAGCTCGGCTACATTATTATCTCCGTGACTTTCGTGGGATCGGTCGTTAAAAGTCGCGCTCACGGGCCGAATGCACAACGCTGTACGAGCTACTCTCGGCTCTCGATCTCGTCTACGAGAGATTCTCTATCGCCTCTTGCGATCTCAATTAACTTTGCTGACCGTGAGTTATCGCAGAATCGAATGCGTGAGGCTCGACCTTGTAAAATATATTACCAATACATATACCGAGGTGGGGACTTACAACTGCTGGAATATTTGGCCAAGCCAGGGTGCCGTGCTTACAACGCCGCCTAGATGCTCGCACGTACGTTAGAACTGTGTCGAAATGTAACCTCGGACCAACGCCGGTTTGTGCTGTGTCGATGTTGGGTGTGAATCTTTGACTGGACATGCCAACTAACGCTTGGATCACACTTTTCCTATTCGTTACAACGCAAACATACGATATTTGTGTCAGTCCTGACTGTTTAGAAGCAATAAAATGGACGGAAACTCTCTAATTTAATGTTGATGTTGTGCCGTTACTCAGACCTTTGTGATAAACTATCCCGAAAATCCGGTTAATAATTTAAATATGAATTTAGTAATATGAAAAGATTATTGATAATGTAGCTTACACATTCTTTAATAATAGTTCATCAAATTTTCAGTAAATGTTATCTTTTGCCTTGTGAAATGAATTCATTGATTTTTTTCGAATACAAAGCATTTTTCAAAAAAATTTCTAGAGATTTTGAATTTTATTCTTTTTAACTTTGAGAAATTATTTAAGAATAGCAATTTTTAAATATTTAATTTCGTTAAAAGTATACAGCCACAGCACCACCAACCATCACTTTATTTATCACTTATTGCTATTATTGTTATTCAAAGTCAATGTTCTCAGTATCTTCAAAATGGTTGATTTTTTGAAGATGCTTCTCTTATCGTCAAGTACTCCAATTCTGATGGCATCTCACTATCAGCTGGGATTGTGCACGTGAAGTATCCCAGGGTGTTCTTATGAAATTGAAATATTACGCTTATTTCAGTCAATGGCCACTAAGATTTTTTTTACGTCTTTACCATTTTAAATAGTTGATAATCAGCTACTGAAAAATAAAACTCTCTCAACTCTTCAAAATGTTTCTTACTATTTTCTTTCCCTACTCGCTGCCTTAATTTTGTACAAGAGTTTCTTTCTCGACGGCTAGAGTTTCAATACTATCGTCTTCACTGAATCTCAACATCCTAGAAACAAACTTTTTCGTTGGTGGATTTTTAGGGGTGGCCCGTATGTCTGCTAGAGCGTACAAGGAAAAATCCTTATGAGCGTTCCAACGAGTGCATGCTGAAATATTTGGTGACTGGGCGCGGGAAGATCGTAAAACGTTTTGCAATGCCTACGTTTCAGTGCAACTCACCGAGGGCTCTTTTATCTGACAAGGTTCCTCTTTTATTGCACACAAACTTATTATTCCCGTGAATGTAAACAAACTCCACTAACGACGATGTAACTTATTGTTAAAAATATTTTTTTCCATCATGCGTGTCAAATAATATTGTATATTTGTATAACTATCGGTTTGTTGAAATATCTTATTTTTAATTATTTTGTGATGAACTGTTATTTGACTGAATGCTGCGAAAGGACAACTTTAAAACAACGGACATTCTTAAAGGTCAATAAAATATTATTAATATAATTTACGAACTTTCCAGCGGGTGATTATCACCTTTTCAAAATAATAAATATGTACAAAAAATCCAGTGACAATTGACCGAAAGCTGCAAAAGTTTTCAGGACTACCTGAATCCTGGATATAAAAAAAATGCAATAAAGTTCTGGAGATTAGAAAAGGAATTGTAAATATAACGTAATTTAACATTGAAGAAGAAGATAAGATGGAGAACGAGGAAGCCCCTTCCGTTTTCACGTACTTCAGCCAAGTATTGCAAGGCAATTTACATCGTCGCATATTGCTATGCATTCTCAATTCCGAAGTACGCGAAGCTACGAGCAGAGGACAAACTCTTTGCGATGAGAAACACGTTTTCCATATGCACAGAGGTATTTCTCGTTCTTGTGGATTTTGCTGATCCAGCATACGCTCGTATTTCGGAGCAAGCTGGATTCTGGGTGAACAGGCCCGGCCAGAGTGCGTGAAGCAGCGACGCATTTTACGAGCGCCGGTGCATGGACTGCAGACAAAACTAAACAGCTGCGCAACACGGAGGCGCCTCTAAGGGTGTCGGATTCTTCTTTAAACGAAATTTTTATCGAAAATAAATTGAAATAGCCGAGAAAAAACGAAAGAAAATTTCAATGAAATACTCCAACACTTATTCCAAAATCTTGTCCAATTGTCAAATTGTAAGATTCTTCGTCTTTCGATTCTCAATGATAAAATTCTACTCAAATAAAATAAAATTTCCTTCCTGTATGTTTTATTATTTAGAAGTGTTTTCTTATTGAATTTTTTTATCGTTTTCACATTAAAAAAAGTCCGTCGAATATCGAGTCAAAAAACTGATTGATAATTACAATGAAATTACAAGTCTCTGACTCTGAGTCAAAAATCTTGTCCAAGAGAATAATGTAACAAGGAACAAATCTTAGCACTTTTTTTTTAAACTAAACCAATCGAGTGAAATAGACTCAAGCATCGACCAGAGATTTGTTCTACCATCTTTCAATTCTAGAAGAAAAAAATGTATTTAAGACTAATTGTAATTAAATAGAAATTTCTTCTTGTATTTTTATTTTATAGAAGAATCTTTAATTGAATATTTATATCGCTGAATATAATTTTCCAACTATGATCGTATTTTCCAACTATCGTGGGACATAAAAAAATGAAATAAAATATTTATAAATTTCTTTGATTTTAGGAGCTTACCGATGAGAAATGTATAATTGTGCAATTTTACCTGGGAGCATTGATGATCGGCCGTCCCATTGCCCGTTGCTGTCGCTTCTCGTTGTTGGGCAGGCGCAAATAATCTTGGTCGCCGAGGAGGAACAAATCCTTTGAAATAATCATGTCCACCGCCGTGTAGCAGCTGCGGCCTCCTTCGCCTCCACCTTGATCGCCGGGCAGCTTGAACGGCACGCACTATTGTATTTCGATAAACGGCACTTCGCGACTCGCGTTTCGCGAAATTCGCGTTGTCGACGTCGACAACCGGAGACTTGCGAGAGTCTCGCGGATCACGACGACGACGACATTAACGTAAATCGAATCAACGATTAAACACGCATCACAATAAAATTCTATCAAAACAGTTATTTTCTCCTTTCTCTCCTATTTTTTTTCTTATTTATCGGATGAATTTCTCTCAAGAACTGCGACGAAACGAAATACAATTAAAACTCGTACCAGATGTCGATGCCATGAAGACTGCGCGTCACTTCATTTCTCAGTATTAGATTATTTTTAAAACACACAAATTGGCTCACTGTTATATCCGCAATAATAAGAGTTTTCTTCTTCCTATACACTTCTAGACGTGTCTTCCTCGAAGTCCAAGACGATGATAATTATTTTCTCTTTGGCACCGTCGTAGCTCCGAGCAACCCGTATCTCCACTCGCGATTACGCTTCCTTCTTCTCTCCGGCACTCACGGAACCGTTGCGTCCTTGTACACCCTGAAATACATACGAATAACGCTACGTCACTATCAGACACTGACAAGTGTATAATCTCGATTATACATACATATAGTTCTGTATAAGTACAGTAGTACGAAGGTACATATAGTGTCATGGATCTCGAGTACGAAAAACATTAATTTATCAGTGATCAGTCGTCGACTCCACGTTCGAGTAGTGTGTTTAGGATAATCTTTGTACCGCGACTAAAATGTTGCGTGCCATGTACGTTTCTAAGAATTCTAAGCATAAAATTCGGGGTTCGTGTCAATGATAACGCGAGTCCGATAACGATAGTGAGGAAGAAGAAATGGGGAGATTTCTCATCGCGAGAATGATCCACCGGCAGAAATGCAATATCCTTATCTAATGCTGCGGATCAATCAGTTTTATTTGTATTGGAGAATAGAATTCGAAAATAAAAGTCTTAAAACTAGAAAATAATTTAAAAATTTAATTTCAATTTATCGATACAATTTAAATCTAGTTAATTTAACGATATTTCTTTCCATCTCTCTGTTGTATACGCGAATGCTGCAAAATAGGAATTAACGAGTAAGCGATGAAGCTTCGCGTGTAACAAAAAATTATTTTCCTGTGGACTCGAATATCATGATTTTCTAAAGATCTTTGAATTTCAGTAAATAAATCAGTAGAAAAATTCTTGGAAGGATGGAAATCTTTTAATTCTTTCATAAAAAATATGTACCTAATTAATAATAAATTAGCAAATAGCAAATAAAACAAATTATAAATAAATAAATTAATTAATTAATTAATAAATATTACTATAATTATTTTAAAAAATTGTTGTAAGAATGAATGAATTTGTGAAGAAATAGTAGATTATTTCTAACAGCTGAGTATAAAGGAAAAAACTAAAATCCAAACGTCAGCGAGCCGAGTGGACTTGGCGTTATATAAATAACAAAAGTAGACGGAGCAGTTGCAGTATCGCTGAGATGCAAAGTTGAAACACGAGACCACTCGGGAGCCCTTCGCTCAGCGAGTTGTTCGGATTTAAGGGTCAACGCTGCCTTCACCGGTAGCATCTTGGAGGGAAGAAGTAGGAAGCGGATGAAGAAGAGAGCCTCGAGTGAGAAGATGAAAAATAAGAAAGAGAGAAAAAGAAGAAACGTGCGCGTGAGAAAGAGAGAGAAAGACGAGGTAGAGTACACTATACCAGAAAGTATTCGGAGGACCGCTGTGAGAGCTACGAAGAACGTGAGAGGAACCGCGAGAGGCGATGCAGGGAGCGCGAGGGAGTAATTTTTAGCGCCGCGTGCTCCCGCGCGGCCCGTGTGGTTCAACAATCTGTGTCAAACAGAAGCAAGAAAAGCGTCTCTCAGCGAAATAAAGATACCGCAGGGTGCGGAGCTCGCGGTGTGTATGTATATTTGTCTTTGTCCGTGTGTGTGCACACCCGGTGCATCCCACAGAAACATTCTGACGTCGCCTCCTCTGATGGACGATGGATTAACCGGCAAAGGAAATTTTCATTTCAGAACGTTGAATCGAAAGTGACAAAACTTGCATAGCAACTGATGCACGGAGGTCGCGTCATGTTATTTTTTTTGACGTTTATTCGTAAAAATGTACATATTAATGCCGCCATTGTTAACGCGTGCAGATCGATTTTTCGTATCTTCGTGAAATATTCGGTTCTACCGAATTCTCGAGCCGATAGTTTCTGTTTTAAATTCAGCTTTGTTAACTCAACTATATATACTTTTTATAATATGTATTAACTGTATATTCTTACAAAGTTATACAACACTTTTATTAAGAATTTTTTAATAGGTCAACCTCTGCATTTCCACTCGGATAGCTAGTAAAACCCACGCGCATATGTTAGAGCTCGGGGTCATCGAACCCGCCTGCATTTGACAATCTTATTTTTCCAAGCATATTTGCGCCTTCGTAATCATCGGCGTCGATGAGTCGGGCGATTTGCAGAGCTCGACCCCTTCCCTCCTATCGCGTTGCAACGCTACTACTCCACTGTTCCCGGGGCGTTCCCCACTGCAGTCTTGATATCAAGTCGTTGCAACGGTCACCGGGTTTCCATGCCGCTGAAACTGGCAGAAAGAGTTAGCAGACGCCACTTCCCGCTAGCGTTACGTCTGCTTAGCTCCTGTCTGCCAGTTTCAACGTCATCGAGTTTCCTCGTTCCTCTCTCCTTGACGCTTTTATTTTTCATTATACCACGTATTCGCTCTCTTTCGTCCTCGCTTCTCGCTTTTCCTTGTACATAATAAGAATACATCAACTTTTGTCCTATATACATCCGCGAAAAGTGCACTATATACATATATCGAAGGGGACGTCAGCTCCGTGACGTGTGCATTCGACGCATAGAACACCGTGTGTGTCGTCGTTCACGCACGATACACCGCATATACAACATAGTGTACTGTATATCAACTACGTATACTCGTGTGTGCCACATACCGCACTTCCTCACAGCAGCAGCAGCAGCAGCAGCAGCAACAACGCAGCATGCCCGCTTATAAAGTCCCGGTCTTCAAACATTTAAACGCCTGCTACTGCCATACTGATGCATCAGAATATGCGACTACGATACGACTCTGTACGGCGTGAGAAGACACCAATGCCACGACTTATAACCACGGTTGAACGTATGAATTGGTCGTAAACTATGAAAAACGCGTTTAACAAAGTCATTAAATTTACACTGTTACGTATACAACGAAACCTTGATTTTTCTTTTCAGCTAAAAACAAAACAGATTACAAAGTACTAGTATTTTATTTAACGATTAATTCAAACTTGTTAGATAAAAGTGAACAACTCGACGTGACTTATTTATAATAATTGGTGACGAGGCGGTAACGTGTCACTCGATAGATTAAGGCCGAGAATAAATTGTCAACAGCATTTAAAGTTGCTTTTCAGCTGGTTTTTAATAAATACTGAAAGGAAAATACTGGGTTTTACTGTGTATACGATCACAGAGATAATTTTTCTCACAGAATTGCATTTTTTACTATATAACTTAACGTATAACTTTTATGTGTCATTGCGGACAGTATCACCGTCAAATTTATTTACAGAATCTACGCAATGTGACCGTACTTTGCAGTATAAATATCTTCGAGAAAAAAAGTTATCATTGCTGTTACTTTTATCGCGGGAAACAGGATTTTACCGTGTATCACCTTCCTGCATCGCATACCTCTAGTTTAGGAAGTAAAATAATCAATTTTACGTTCACCTTAGTAACGAGGGATAAATACGTTTGTATTAATTGTAACTTCTGCTACGCGCGCTACGCTCGTTACGTATACTATTTTCTCTATGCGAATGTCGTGTACGTACGTCCGTTTCCGATGTCGACGACAACCGGCAGTCTTCTTCGCTTATAATCGTACACTGACCCTGCTTGCGTTTTGCTCTTCTTCCAAGAAAGCCGAAGACGACGACGACGACGACGACGACGACGGCGACGGCGGCGGCGGCGGCGACGGCGGCGGCGGCGGCGGCGAGGACGATGACGACGATGAAGGCTACTGTACTACGCGCAAGTAAGGTTGCTTCGCAGTGTCCTCCACTTTTAGTAGCTTTGTTGACACAAGACAGCCGAAATGGTGATCGCTATCTTGGCACCTCGATCGTTAGATCCCCGTTGCTACTCCTCATGTCTGTCTTCTTAGGTCGTTCTCTCGTCTCTCAAACTCGATTTCCCGGTTTGCTTCTTTATCTTCTTATTTATTTATTTTCCAATAAAATTCTACCACACGTCCGGCACACTGGTACGATACAACTATTCGATTTTAGGTGAAAAATATTCAAATCCGCACAAATATTTATATATATTAATATGTTTATTTATTTATCAATTATCTAAATTATTTATACAAATTTGCAGAGTTAGGTGTCTCGCTCTGTATTTAAAAAACAATTTCTTTATTCCTAATTTCTCGGATTTTTTTTATCATTACTCCCCGGAAAACATTTATTGTGCGCACCGATCTTACAATCATTAAAACCAAGAAATAAAAAAAAAGAAGAACGTCTTGTCAACCGATTGTTGTACTTTCGAACACTTTTTGTTATGCTTCGATTCAACTCCGCGATTTATATATGTACATATATATGTATATATATATATATATATATATATGTATATATATATATATATATGTTTGTACTGATCAAGAAGTGAAAAAAAAACACCGACTTTCCCGTTCGGGTTTGTGGACGCGAACGATGACGACGCGACGCTCGCGATGGTCGGATGCAGACTAAACCGCTCGTTCGCCGACGCGCAGCGTCTATACGACGAGAGAGTCGCGAACGCCGCTCGTGCTCGCTGCTCCTGCTTTCCGTTGCTGCTGTGCGCTCCTATCCTCCCTTCTCGTATCGGCTATCAGCGACGCGCCACCCGTTTGCTTCTATATGAATGATGCAAGATGCCTTAAACTCTTGCACTCTTCACCGCTTATTACAATATATCTGTATATAGAGTACGCGCACATAGTGCGTGCATATATCGTACGTAAGTCAGTGGGTTCCAAGATGATGTTCCGCTTAACAAGTCGAGCTCGAATAAATCCCTACGATTTCTCATAAGAAATTAAGATCGAATGTCGAATTTTTGGCTTCTCGAGAGCAGCGGCCACAGTTTGCTATTATTTTTCGAACGGATATTGTCGACCCGACAGCAAATTTTTTTCAACTTTGTCCAAGTACTTATGTCGCACTTTCTGTCATCATCGAGTACCCACATAGTATCTGATATTCTGTTTCACATTCTAAAACTATCGAGTGCCCAATTTTTGACACTACGAGATGTCACAATCGATACGTGTCAAATTATGCTCCGCGTATCATTTCACGAATGGCAACATTTATCTCTAAGGCCAATAAATTTACCTCAATTTACAATATGTAAATGAAAATAGTAATTCTATAGAAATAAACTGAGACGTGATCTTAATTATGTGAAGTACTTGATGACTCTTGGATTTTAACAGTGAAACGAACCAAAATTTATAATGTTCATACCGAACGTGTAATTTGACGTCGGCTACTGCAAATACGTTCCAACTACGAATGAAGATTCACAGCCACATTGAATCGCGTGTCGATCCATTCACCGTTAAATTTTAATAAGAAACATTTCATGAAAACATACGTGTCTCTCTGCTATAATCAATAGTAAAAAAAAAGGATACGTAATTTGCCTACAATCTTTATGCTATTCAACGAAAAGTTGATTATTTACAGATATGAAGCGTTTACCTTAAAATGCATTTTCGTGACGAAATCCTTTATAATTTCAATGTATCTTCATCGTCGCAATGGACATTCTGAAAAGGATGGGAAAAGAAATATTTGTGCACAATATATTTAAAAATATATTTAAATGCCGACAATTGATCCTTTTTCTACGTGTCCCACTTTTCTATATGTATACTTACGTTTAAAGTATATACAGAAAGCGGCTTAAAAATGTATAATTTGAATACTTTTTTTTGCGTCAATATTTATCTGCGTCTGTCAAAATTCGAGTAATAACACATTGTCGAAAGTTCTGGCCGACATGAAAGTGTTAAAGTACAAGAGCGATCTCAACACAAAATTATTAACGGCACGCTCCGACGTTCGTGACGATCGGCGAAAAAAGAAGTTGAATTTTTCCGTCTATCCCGAAAAATTTCCATCGTCACGCGCTTGGAAGACAGTTAAGACGACCGTGTTACACTAATGGAGGGTGAATAACCCTCAAGACTGTAGTCAGCATACGTTGTACAACACGTATTTGTTCGGTCTCGAGATTGCAGGACCGTAATTTTCGTGAAAGTTTGGTTTCGATGCGTCTCATGACGTAGTACCAGTATAATGGACAAACGCAACGGAGCGCAGACTGCAACGAATTTAGCGCCCGAACACATAACAGCAAAACGTTTTCCTGGTACGTACACTACTGTATATGCATATATGTCATTATATTATTTGGAACAAGGGACGTGTAGCGTTGAATGAAGGGACGGTGCGTAAGAAACCGCATCATTACATCGTCCCTCTTTTATATACCTCTCTCGGATACGCACCGAGTTCACGGTTAGTATAAAAAAAAGGAAGAAAGATATTCCTCCATTAACCCCGTTCACGCTCTGGCATTGTAACGGGCTTCAGCGGTTGTTACGTTACACTTCTCTCATTCAGACGTCCCCCGAGACCCTCGTAATTCGCATTGGTACAGTAAGAAGAGTGTACAGTACAGCCCAAGAGGTAACTCATTATTAAGTCGACTCTCGGTTCTCAGGCAACCTTTCTCGAACGTCCGAGAGTCCAGTTTCGAATTTCTGACTAGCAGCCTTCGATGGTTGCCAGACGAGAGGAACGAGTGAAAACAAAGAAAAATGTTTTTTATAATTGGAAATTCGTTACAGTAAATATGTCGTTTGACAGTGCACTAGATTGATGCAGCAGTTTACCATCGTTTTAGTGACAAACTGGGTCCCCGAGAACTTCTTTATAAACGTGAGATCTATAAATGCATTTTTGTTGGTCCCCTACCGTCACGAGTGGCGGTCACGCGTCGACGCAAGTCAACAGAAAAAATATATCCACGGATAACCGACGAAATACGGGAAGGCTATTCGCAGCGCCACTGGCAAGCGGCGCTTCACTCGTATTCTTTTCCGGCACGCGCAGCGAGAGCCTGTCAGGTCATCGAACTTTCGGCGATAGAGAGCGCGGGCTCTATTTACGAGAATACAAATGTCATGTAAAAGGGCTTCGTAAGGGATCAAATCGCCTTGTGGACAAAATAAAATAATCAACGTTGCCACGTGTATCGCAGCTGAAAGCAATGAATGAAGTCAGACTTTCATTTAGAAGCATAGAAACTGAGGCCTCTTCTATCAGTGGTCAAATACTTGATAGTGACCAGCAGACCGTACTTGATCGAATACAAGCGAAATAACAATCCCGGGTTATTTTGAATACGATTGCACGTGTTACTTGGGTATAATTAATTTCGTTCGAACGTAGTTTATGTTTATCGAATAAAGTGCTGTGGCGTAATTCAAACCAACGCCGTCTCAAATCATGGTGATTAACGTAAAGATACTTTTCTAATGATCAAATTTTGTATCGAATGCATTTTAGATATATCATTAGCCGCTCATATTATATCTATTATTCAAAGTACGATCACATATGATAAAAACAATATTTATAGGTTATGAAATGTGTAAAAAATATGTTGATTAAAGATTAGGCATCGAGAATATATATACATAAACAAATGTAGGTGTTATACAGGGTGCGTACGACCACCCGTCTACCCCTCTTATTTTGAAAAATACGCATTTTCGTAAAAAGTTTTTTATACAAAAGTTGTAGGGTTTTAAATGACGCATCAGACAGTGGTATAAGTATGACCTTGAATAGCGTTCTCAAGGTAACGTGGAGGTCACCTGCAATTTTTTTAATGGAACCCCCAATTTGTTATTACATATTCTTGTAGCTTATCTCGAGAGATTTTCAAAACACTATAATAAAAATTTTTTCTATTAAGTATTTTTCGAGTTATAAGGCTTGAAATTTCTTATTTTCAATAATTTTAAAAGACGTTTTAGGCTTGTGAAGGGCGTTTAGTGAAAAATGACCGTTAACAAAACTTTCTTTTTTTTCGTGTAGAATACAAATCCGTATTAAAAAATGGGGATTCCCATTTTTTAAAATCGGCGCCAAAAAAATAAGTCAAGTAAATTTTTTAAATAGAAACTCAACTATTTTATTACGGATTTGTATTCGTATGATCTTGCTTAGGTCACTCGTGCTACCCATTTAACGCAATATGAAAGTGGTCGTTTAGGATAAGCCATATAACTCGAAAAATACTTAATAGAAAAATACTTTATTGTAGCGTTTTGAAAAGCTCTCGAGAAAAGCTACAAGAATATGCAATAAAAAATTGGGGGTTCCATTTAAAAAATTGCAGGTGTCACCTCTACGTGACCTTGACAACGCTATTCAAGGTCATACTAATACCATTGTCTGATGCGTCATTTAAAACCCTACAACTTTTGTTTGAAAAACTTTTTTCGAAAATGCGTATTTTTCAAAATAAAAGGGGTGGACGGGTGGTCGTACGCACCCTGTATATAACTCTCTATATTATATGAAGATTTCGCCACCGTCGCTGCATCCACTGTGTCCTGGAAACCTAAGTTGTAAATAATAATACGGATAGGGGGTTAATAATAAGGACAGGCGGAATGGATAACAACATCAGAGGGGTCTATGTTAGTGATGTGATTTGTTGAATATTGGGACGGGAGAGGTCAATGATAGGGGCAATGATTAGTATCGACTCATTATCTTACTTGTGCCAACAGTAGACTTATCCACAGAAAATACTATTTTTATTTAAAAAACAAATTAATAGCAAATAATTGTTTTTACGATTTAACTGTATTTCTCGTTAATATTGGTATTTATTTGTTATCTTCAATTATTCACATTACCATACTCTAATGCAGGAGTCTCCAAACTACGGCCCGCGGGCCACATTCGGCCCGCGGACAGATTTTGGACTATTTCACTTTTTACCACCGGCAACAATGATAATATGGTTTTGGCCCTCGGAACTTACTGGAGTAATCAGTATGGCCCTAAGGCTGGAAAGTTTGGAGACCCCTGCTCTAATGCATTCCGCACTGGATGTGCTCAATCGAATTAAACCTAAAAGTACCTTTTTCAGGAACAAATTTATGGACTTGTTTCTATTTTTTTTTTTCATTTGTATTTTCCTTTGCCCATTTTCATTAACTTGAAGAGATCGTATTTTGTCAAGCTTTACTTTACATTATTACTAGCAGAATGTGGTAGTTCAGGCGCTTTCTCATTACTTTCCACCTTTCCGACAAAGCATACTCTATTAGGAAGCTAAAATTGATTATCATACTTCTTCATAGAGATAGCTTCGTAAAAGGTGGAAAATAATGAAGAGCGATGGGCGAGGTTCGACTTTATAGCTTGGTTTTTTTTAATTGTCAATAATTTCGTAACTAAAGGGTGATTTTTTTGAGGTTAGGATTTTCATGCATTAGTATTTGACAGATCACGCGGGATTTCAGACAAGGTGTCAAAGAGAAAGGAGCTCAGTATGCTTTGACATTTCATAATGAATAGACTTACTAACGAGCAACGCTTGCAAATAATTGAATTTTATTACAAAAATCAGTGTTCGGTTCGAAAAGTGTTTCGCGATTTACGTCCGATTTATGGTCTACATAATCGACCAAGTGAGCAAACAATTAATGCGATTGTGACCAAGTTTCGCACTCAGTTTACTTTATTGGACATTAAACCAACCACACGAATGCGTACAGTGCGTACAGAAGAGAATATTGCGTCTGTTTCTGAGAGTGTTGCTGAAGACCGTGAAATGTCGATTCGTCGCCGTTCGCAGCAATTGGGTTTGTGTTATTCGACGACATGGAAGATTTTACGCAAAGATCTTGGTGTAAAACCGTATAAAATACAGCTCCTGCAACAACTGAAGCCGAACGATCTGCCACAACGTCGAATTTTCAGTGAATGGGCCCTAGAAAAGTTGGCAGAAAATCCGCTTTTTTATCGACAAATTTTGTTCAGCGATGAGGCTCATTTCTGGTTGAATGGCTACGTAAATAAGCAAAATTGCCGCATTTGGAGTGAAGAGCAACCAGAAGCCGTTCAAGAACTGCCCATGCATCCCGAAAAATGCACTGTTTGGTGTGGTTTGTACGCTGGTGGAATCATTGGACCGTATTTTTTCAAAGATGCTGTTGGACGCAACGTTACGGTGAATGGCGATCGCTATCGTTCGATGCTAACAAACTTTTTGTTGCCAAAAATGGAAGAACTGAACTTAGTTGACATGTGGTTTCAACAAGATGGCGCTACATGCCACACAGCTCGCGATTCTATGGCCATTTTGAGCGAAAACTTCGGAGAACAATTCATCTCAAGAAATGGCCCGGTAAGTTGGCCACCAAGATCATGCGATTTGACGCCTTTAGACTATTTTTTGTGGGGCTACGTCAAGTCTAAAGTCTACAGAAATAAGCCAGCAACTATTCCAGTTTTGGAAGACAACATTTCCGAAGAAATTCGGGCTATTCCGGCCGAAATGCTCGAAAAAGTTGCCCAAAATTGGACTTTCCGAATGGACCACCTAAGACGCAGCCGCGGTCAACATTTAAATGAAATTATCTTCAAAAAGTAAATGTCATGGACCAATCTAACGTTTCAAATAAAGAACCGATGAGATTTTGCAAATTTTATGCGTTTTTTTTTAAAAAAAAGTTCTCAAGCTCTTAAAAAATCACCCTTTACGTCTCTCGCAGTCTGCTCTCTTCTGGAAAAAAATAGGGGGATAGAGAAACTTAAAGCACGCATAGATTAGGGATTTTGATTATGCACAAGGGTGAAGAAAAAAAAATGGTTACAAGCAATTGTTATTATATTTTTGATTCCCGCTGTTGGTGAAAATTACAAACAAATTGACGAATTTTAAATGCCATCGAGGATACTCAAAAAAAGTTTCAACATTTCAAATTGTTATCAATAAAAGTTATTACCAATTTTTTATACAATGATTTTTTTTTCCTCTGGTACATTGCAAAATATCGAAAAATATATATAGCATTGTACGGTCTCTCGCCGAAAGGTGCTTGGCTTTTTTTCAAGATGACCGTTTGAATGATTTTACAACAAATTAAATTTTTTATAAATATTAGTTTTTTTTTCGCTCACTCTTCAAATAAAGTTTTTTTCCCATACACCACACGCTCAATATTACTTGCAACACGTACGATTTTTTTTCAGGACTTTGTTTCGTCCGTAAGCATAGAAATATTGATTATTTCTTATTACCAAAAAAATGAATCACGATATAAAAACTAGCTACCCCGATTTTATTTAGATTTTTCTTGCAATTTATGAACGAAACAAAAACAGATTTACAGTCGAAATAAAGATCACTATTCTTCTCCATGCAAGCCAGAAGGTAGAGTATCATGAGTCATTTTTTTTTATTTCCCCACGAGGCTTAATCCACTGGTGCGTCATCCATAGGACGCCGAAGGTTCTGTTAGACTAAACGAGTGAATGATTTGAAACAATACTCTTTTAGCCATTGAATTTCTTCTCTTGCATCGTGCATATCAAGGAGAAACATTTACTCCAACATTTGCAAGGACGTCTGGCTACACGGTTTCGTCGTTAAAAAAATTGAGCTAAGACGAAAATCGCGTCGCTTTTACAACATTTTTATTGCTTTCACCTTGGATATGTCAAAAAGCAACGGAATTATATCGCAACCGTTAGCGTCGTGAAAGAAAACGACAAAGTCTTTCAGTTTGCTGTGAGAGGATTGCAGATCGCGAATCGAATCGAACCACGCTGCGAATTTTCAACGACCAGGTTTTTATAATCAAATGTTACTTTCTGTGGGGCTCAATGAAATCAATAGTACGGGCAAATTGATGTACTCTCCAATTACGAAAACGTGGCGTTGGAATGTGGATACTTAATCGCTGTTTGAATGATTAGAACGTCGGCGTCTTTAGCTGCTTGTTTTTTTGCTTCAATATCAGCTTTATATAAATGCAGAGACAGCTGAATAATCAAACGCTCTTTATTTTTTTCATTCGATATGAACTTGTCCTGTTTGACAGTTATCGGCATCTAGTAATCGTAATAATTGCTCGTATAAACTTAGCACTAATAAATCAGAGGCATAGAACAGAGACCAGTAACATACGAGCACTGTTATTTACTTTAACCTGTTACCAGATGGTATGCCAAATAAAATTACATCTAACCTCCTTCCACTGCCATCCTTTCATCCAAGATGCCATAGAAGAATGTAATTGCTAATAAATGTGTGTGTGAATGTAGTTGATGATAAAAAGCAACACATTTAGTGATGTTTTATACATTTATCATAAATATTTAAGTTTTAACAGAAAAATGTCATCCAAAGTCGAAACTAGAAGAAAATAACTTTTATAAACATTTACATTTGTTGTAAAACTGTATATCGATCGTTTTGAAAAAATTCAAGCATTTTTTGGCAAGAGACTGAAAAGAGTTTCGGAGAGAGTAATGTTTTGTTTATTACGAATTTTTGCAATCTACCTTAGAAGAGAAAAATAATTATTAAATGTTTCATTATAAATAGCTTTTATCGAAATTTGTTGATATTTGTATTTAAAGTTTAACAAAATCAAAAGCAATTTTAATAGCAAAAACCAAAAGAATACAAGCAATTGTTTAAAACAACTTTTTTTCCGACTGCGCTGAAACGACTACATTGCATGCGTGCAACGCTGGCCGATAATGGCACTTTTTGAACTATGACTAGTGTGCATGCTCACTTGACCGACAGCTGCTACTTTTCTACCCTAGGGCAAAAAAGACTACTTTCATAACCTAGGGAAAAAACTGAGACTGCCCGAGCGAAAAACATAAGGTGCTCGGGTGGCGCCATCAGACGGAGATCGAGGGACACTCGTAGCCATCGTGCTAATAATAATAATAATACGCTTTCGTACGGAATATCCAACGAACAAAACTTCTTTGACTCTCATAAATTTTTAACTATCGTTTTGAAATTGCACATGGGATATAGCATCTTGATTGTTGAACTTACGGATTGAATTTAGCCAAAAACCTTCCATGCGTTTTAAATTTCCAATTTTCAACATTTAAGGATACCGATCACGGCTTGTTATTTATTCAACTAAAAATTTATTTCATGCAGTGAGGGGGGGCTTCGCTCCATTTACCCCCCATCGGGGCTTCACCCCTGAGCCGCACCTATTATTTTTACATTTATTGTAACAATAATAACTCTGTTGCATGCATAACAATGTGGTAATTTCAACGAAGTCGGGAAAAAAGTATCGTATCCTACGCGGGAGGAAGCCCTATTGCGACGTCGTGTGAGTGCTGCCCTCGTTGTGCTCGGGCAGCAAGCTTCACGCTTGGTCGAAATCAGGCACTTTCCTCCCTTGGAGAATAATGTACTATTTTTTCTCCATTCCATGGAATAAATGGCAAATTGCTTCTGCATTACTTTACGTCTTTTGCAGTGCCGTCTTCATGAGTAAGTATGTTGACAAATTTAAAGACTTACTTATATAGGAATCTTTGCAAAAGATGTAAAATAATGGGAAAGCAATGTGCAAAGTTAGCAACGCCAAATTTCCGAGAGCAAGACCAATCAGACATGAAAAATAAGTCAATTCTTCATTTGTTGGCACACTAATTTGCAAAAAATTGAAGTATATAAAATCGGGTGGCTACTCTACGCGTGTTCAAAATTTTAAGTTGTTATTAGATTGATAATTTGTCGTTTATCTTGAACAACAATACACTACATTAAAAAAAAAGAATACAGCTTATAATTGAGCATTTCCTTTTGAAAAGTTCGTGAGAAGTACGAAAAAGAATGATGTAGAAAAAGTACTCTGATCGATTTCAACTTATAACATATTTGCAACTCTGCCGTCAATTAATACGACACAATACCGTCAAATGCTGAGTGAGAGAGTGAATGAGTGAGTGGGTAGAGAGAGAGAGAGAGAGAGAGAGAGAGAGAGAGAGAGAGAGAGAGAGAGAGAGAGAGAGAGAGAGAGAGAGAGAGAGAGAGAGAGAGAGAGAGAGAGATTTTCTCGGCGTTTTCGACCATTTTGGGCATGCTGACATGAAAATCTCGAATTTTCTGTTACGAAAATAAATCCTCCTCTATGAGCAAACAATCCGTTAACTTAATGTACTTTGGGTTCCACTATTCCATTTATATTCTATAAGGGAACAGGCAGTGCGAGGCTTGCTTTCGAAGTTATTGATTTTTTCTTTTCAAATGCCAAAGATCATAACATAAAGCCGTACTTCGAAACTGCTATTCCTGGATTGCAAAATTAATTGTAGCTATATTATTGACATAATGCAAAACTCGCCTACGATCTTTCTTGTTTATGGTTTCATGCTTTTTATTTAGGTCGTGTACATTTTCGTCGTAAGACTCACCGTCGTCAAGGTAAAAACGAAAAGCCACCAGCGGTATACGAATATTCTGGTAACTTGGAAAAAACTTGGAAAATAGTGCGATAATAAAGCATTATATTTGTCCATCTGACGATTTTTCTCGAGAGTCTTGTTTTTACTTCCAATCGCGGCAGCCTTGGTCCAAGGAACAAGGAAAATCAGACAATTTCAGCAAAATTCGGAAATTTTATGTTAACGAATCACGTCGAGAAATTTAGATGAAACTTTGCTTTGCTCTGAAAAAAAATGTTTAGCCACTTAGCGCGGATTGAAATGTTTCAGAAAATGGTTTTAAGATCGGCTCTCAAAATCGGGAACTTTCCGAAGAATTCAAAAATGCCACTTTGGCATCACGGCACTGTCGGCTTTGGCTAGGTCTAAGGGGTTCTTATATGTTTAGGTATAGGGCTCTGTAATTACATACCACCGGCCTAGCGGCCGAATATCGGCGAGTTGGCAACTTTAAAGTGACAATAGTCGCACTGAGACCGGCAAACGCCTGTATAAATCGATAAATCATGATACAACGAATACATCTGTGCATATCCATCGCCAGCTGGGCCCGAGTTATGAATGCGATGGTTGTACTTCAAGATGATCTTCAAATGATCTCGAATGCGTTGAAAGATGCTGCAAGATTATTAATTGTTAGAAAAACCTAAATAAAGTGTTAGCGAAGGACTCTCCATTCGTAATGAAATAACCGTTTATTTAGGATGGAATGCAAATAGGCAGGCGAATAACTATTTCGACTGTTTGCAATTGCATATGAGATTTAGTTCTTTTTCACTCGATGTCTAGTATGGGTTATTGTTGTCTGGTATGTTATACGACCCTCTTCCCCCTCTCTGTTAAGTCTTCTTCGCCCAGCAGAAGTCTGTAACTCCGACTATCTCCTCGTCCCTGCCTCGTAGCATCGTCCTTTCGTTTCATGATGAAGCTTCCACGTGCGTTGCATCGCTCGAGTCGCCCGTCCCACATCTCTCATTCGTCTCTCACAACTCCTTCAGCTCGATATGTAATATTCAACGGGAAGGCTGTTCGCCGTGGGGCTGATCAAAGATTCATACGCGAGTGTGATTTTCCCTGACGCAAGTACGGGGACGAGAATGCGGAAGAATATACCTACATGAGAGGCGCTAGGCTATGCATTCATCAGCGAGTACGTCACGAACAGAGTTTTCCATTGTGCGAATAGGATTTCCCTTCCGAATGAACTTTAGACATTAATAAGATACGCTTAAATTCTTGTGTAAAATTTTTTTTTTTGCCGTTTCAACATTTTAAGTCTTTCTCCTCGATTTCTCTCTTTGTTCGCTCAGACTATGAGTTAATGTAACTTTATACGAAGCTAGCAGTTAATACAAGTATAATGAAATAAGTGCACCCCCTTTAACTATTTCCCGCGTTGTATAATCGTTGAGAACGCAAAGAGACAACAGCCCTAATTGGGATACGAACAGTAGAATTGATTCCAGTTCACTTAATTTATATAGCACGAGCAAGCAGTCCTCCACGACTGTCCTACTGATATCGAGGTGTTTCCTTCTGCCATGCTTATCTTTGTGAAATCCTCGCGAACAAAATTGTTAGGCTCGATAAAGAATGCAATTGAAACGCATACACCCATAGAGTTATTATGAGCATCTTTTAGAAATATTATGTAACGATAACTTCTCAGTAATCTTCAGTTGTAGTTCGACAATATTGTTCGATGAGATCCGATACAAAACTGGTAATAATCTTTTTTTTTCTCTCTTTTTATTTATAAATTATAATCTGTTATGTACATAACAATAAATAATTGTGCAGGTAGCCGGAATAATACATAATTTCGGAGTAAGCATCCAACGATGCTGAATGTCTCTGGGTTGCGCAGTACGACGATTTTTTCAGTGATTAATTGAATCTTTCTCGTAGGTCGATCGGTTTAAATTTCTTGAGTCTTCAAGAGATTTGGTTGGGGTCTAGGACAGTTCTGGCCAGCTCATTGGAGTGGGTTTGTATTCGTCCTTCGTATCTTTCGCTGAAGCGTTAGATTTCTTTTGCAATTGTGTTTATTCCGAGGTCTCTGTGAATGGTGGTGTTTCTGATATACCAGGGAGCATCGAGTAATGTTCTCAGAGTTTTAGATTGGAATCTTTGCAGAGTTTCTAGGTTGGAGTTACTGGCCGCCCCCCATAGCTGGATTCCGTATCTCCACACAGGCTTGAGGATGATTTTATAGATGTTAAGTTTATTCTTTAAGGATAGCTTTGCTTTACGGCCAATTAACCAATATATTTTACGTATTTTTAGGTCTAGCTTTTTTCATGTTAGTCTTCTGTCGAGATGCATACCCAGGTATTTCACATTGTTGGCAGTTGGCAATGGGTGTCCGTGCAGATTAACTTTCGGACAGTCGCCTCTTTTTGTGGCGAAAGTAACCTGTATAGATTTGTTTTCACTGACTTTTATGCGCCATGTATCCAGCCACTTCTCTATTTCTCGGAGTTCCCTTTGCAGGTTTTTGGATGCAGTCCTCGGGTTTTGGTGAACCGCGAGTATCGCGGTGTCGTCGGCAAACGTAGCCGCCACGATATCCGTTCTTATGGGTAAGTCAGCGGTGTACAGTGTATAAAGAACTGGCCCTAGGACACTACCCTGTAGAACGCCAGATTGGATGGAGTTTAATTCTGAAAGGTCTTGTCCATGGCGAACTTGGAAGTATCTGTTGCTTAGGTAGGATTTTAACAGAAGGTAGAACTGTGGTAGTTTTTGTTTTATTTTGTAGAGTAGGCCGTCATGCCAAACTTTGTCGAATGCCTGTTGTATGTCGAGGAAGACTGCGGAGCAGTATTTTTTTTCTTCTATTGCATTGACAATGACATTAAAAACTCTGTTGGTTTGTTCAACAGTTGAATGGCCATTTCTAAAGCCGAATTGGTGGTCGGGAATAAGTTTGTCGTTAGTTATTGTTGTCTTGATCCTTGTCAGTAGAAGTTTCTCGAATAGTTTAGATATAATTGGTAGAAGGCTTATAGGCCGATAGGATGTCGGTTCGTTTGGTGGCTTTCCTGGCTTCGGGATCATAATGATTTGCGCAACTTTTCATTGGTTTGGGATGTGGGAGGTGCGAAGGATTGCATTGAATAGTGTGGTTATGAAAACAAAGGCTTTTCTGGGCAGTTTTTTGAGAATTGTTCCGGTGACTAAGTCGTAGCCGGGCGATTTAGAGTGTTGAATTTCTGTTAGGATTGTTCGTTTTACTTCTGACGGAGAAAAGTGTTTTATTGGTAGATTCATAGGCAAAGGATATTCCAGGAACTGTAGTATTTTTACGTTGTCCAGTTGAGTTGGTACAGGGGTGAACACTCCGGCTAAATGGTTGGCGAATATCTCTGCTTTTTCGGCGTCGCTTTTAGCCCATTCTCCATTTGGTTTTTTGATCGGTGGGTTATGTTGTTGTGGCCGTTTCAGCCTTTTCGTGACTTTCCATAGGGAATAGTCGGTGCTCGCTGTATTGGTTAGATTGGATAAGTTCTGTTCCACGATGCTGTTATTGTAGTCATAGATAAGTTTTTTGAGTTCACGGGTAATTATTTTATTGAAATTAGTTTTGTCAATTAGGTTCCTATTTAGTTGCCAAACTCTTCTAAGTCTTCTCTTCTGGGCTATTTTTTCTTGAATATTTCTTGGATAGCTGTTGGTCGGTTCCTTAGGAGTTGCTTCAGGTGTAGCCGCCCAGGCTGAGTCTTGTATTAATTGAGTAATATACTCTGTGGCGTCATCTATTTCTTCCTTGTTTTTTAGTGGTACTTGCAAGTTTATATCCTATTCCAGTTTATCTTGAAAGGCCACCCAGTCCGTCTTTTTATTATGAATGAACGAGAGTGTTTCTTTGTACATAATCCCACTGCTTAGCGTTAATATCACTGGAGTGTGGTCAGATGAAAGATCTAAACTTGATTCTACGTGCGTGTACGTATTTGTTATTCCTTTAGTAACAAAAAAGTCTAACACATCAGGTATTTTGTTTATATCTGAAGGCCAGTAAGTCGGTTGGCCAGTGGACAGCTGATCACAATTTTGCTCCGTCATGGCTTTTTGAAGTTCTCGGCCTCTAGGGGTGGTAAGTTTTGCACCCCAACGTGGGTTGCATTGTAATCACCGCCAGCTAGGAACCGGGGACCTAATGTTTGAAAATATTCCACGAACTTGTCTTTTTTGATCGTATGTCTCGGGGGGCAGTAGGTTGCCGATATGGCGATAGAGCCGTGTGTCCAGTCTTCAATTACGATGCTCGTGGCTTGTAGGTAATCCTTTTCGAGTCCTATTATTTCGTGATGTTTGGTTGTGTTTTTTATTATGATCGCAGTTCCTCCACGTGCTGTGCCAGCTGGGTTTTTTGTGTCGTAAATATTATAGCCGTGAATTAAAAAATAGCTTCTGTCCGTGAAGTGAGTTTCTGAAATTAATACGATATCTAATCTATTTGTGTGTATGAACGTAGTTAGTTCTTGGCGGTGTTGCACCAGTCCATTGGCATTCCATAAGGCTAGTTCATAGAACTGGTTCATTTTTCCGAGAATTTAGATAGTACCGTAGTCAGTAGGTTTATCATTGTGTTTAATAACTGATTTTGCTGCATTAACACTGCTTTAAATTCATTGAGGGATTTCTCGAGAGCGACAACCATATCAGAGTTGTTATTATTATTTGCGCGATTTTCTGGTGATGAGTATATGTTTGTGTTTGTGGCTTGGGCATAGCTTGGATTGTTTTCTCGACGCGATTGAAGCGTTGGGGGGTTACTACCGGACTGCCTTTCTTCCATCGTTTTTGCGTTTTCATTATTTGACCTATGCCAATGGGGTCTTTGCGTGGTTCTACCTCGTTTTTCTAGAATATTTTGATAAATTTTACAGCCTTTGTAGTTCGCTGGATGGTCTCCCGCACATAGTACACATTTTACAGGAGTTTCTCTGCTTTTAATGCACGTTGGCGAGTTATGGTCGCCCCCACATTTGATGCATCGATATTGTCTGCAACAGTAGGTTTTAGTATGACCGTACTTCTGGCACCTAGCGCACTGAACGATTGTTGTTGTTTTTCTCGGAGGTTCGATTTGAATTTTTGCATTCAATAGTAAATCTATGTTGTAAATGTCTTTATTGTTTCGATTAGGTTCTAAGTCCACGAAGAATATTGGTTGGGCCTGACGTGTTTGCCAATGACATTTATTTACACCATTGCGTACCGGGTGTCCAAGTTTCTCGATCGCGTCTTTAATCTCTGCTGGGGGAGTGGATTGGTGGAGAGATCTAATAACAACTCTATATACTCGCTGCTGCTTCCGTTGGTACGTGTGAAAAGAAGCGCCTACGTCGTCGAGTTTATCGACAATTTTTCTATACGTATCAGCGTTTTTGGCCATTATTTTTAATTGTCCACTACTATTGAGAGTTTGGTGTGTATAGTCTTTATTTTGTACTACTTTTCCTAAGAGATTTGATAATTCAGCGATCGATTTAACACCGGGTATAAATATTGGCGGTGGTTTCGGTTCTTTCTCGCTCTCTCGAATTGCTTGTTCACTGGGGTTGTTAACAGCTTGATCTGCCTTATCAACGAGGACTGCGTATCTATTTACATTAGAGATGGCTGTAGATGACTCACCATTACTGTCTGGACTACCGATTCTCGCCCGTTTTCTGCTGGGAACTACTTGCCATGTTGGTACTTTAATCTGGCCTGTGGGATCCCGATTTCGATTAATGATTATTGGCGGAATTGGATCCGTAGGTGCACTACTGTTTTGCTCTGTTTGCATTTCGGCGTCTTCGCTGTCCTCAGTGGACTCGTCACCGTCTCCCATGCCGTTAAGGCTTGCTGAGCACCAGGGAATTAAGCGTTCGAATTTGAGAAATCACCGTATATGACCACCACTATATACAATACGAGCGATTACTCGTAATTGTAAACACGTCCGTCTCTACTGACTGTCCGAGCCAGACTGGTAATAATCATTGGCATTGAACAATATCATACTGGAGAGAAATCGTTATTTCGCCTTGTCCTTTCGAGTCGAGTCGCTCCAAGCGTATTACTCTTTAAATTAATTGCTCACTCATAGAGAAAGTTTTGTTTTCATGGACGAAAATTCAAGATATCGATCACAAAGTGATGCTCAAAATACTGGAAAACGTTCAGAAATCATAGATAAAAAAAGTTAAAATCAATATGTGTGTTTCCGTATAGAAGACTTATACAATTTAAATCTTTACTGCTTAAGGATGGTCTGATCAATCGAGCTGAAATTTGATGTACGTGTAGAACAGTAACGGTCATTTGCTTACTATTATTTACACAATATATTGGAACACCTACTAAAGTTTGAAAATTAGAATCTGGTGAAAATCAGTAGAGGAGTTTGGATTTTGTAACGACTTAAATTTTTCGAATTTTAATTACAATGTATCTCGCTACAATTTTCGACACCATGAATGCCACAGTTGATTCTGTCGTGTTCTTCGATGTATGTGTATGTTATATATATGTTCAATTACCAAATAAATTGGGTTTCGTCGTTCATCTATTAAGAGGAAAGAAATACGATAAAACGAACTATCGAACATACGGATTCACAAGATAGTGAGAATAGTAACTTTCAAAATAGTAAGAATTTAGAATTTGTAGAAAAATAGATCAACGCGTAGATGCGACTCCTGCGATCACCGAGGACCGATATAACAATAAATCTTTGTAGACGAAAACTTAAAACTGGATGAAATTCGAAGATTTAAGGCTGGTTCTTGGTTTTATATAGGCGTTAGGAGAAATTCCAATTACAAGATTGAAGATAATAATATTTTTTCATTTCGTCCAAGCGACCAATAGTTTCCACGTTTATCTGACTTAAAAAAACAAACAAGGATGCAAATTAAAAATTTGCACATTGCTTTCTCGTGATTCTCGACCACCACCAGATTCTCCTCTATGGTTAATGGTTATTTTAATTCTGGCTTTCTCGTAGAGTAAGTGGTAGTCATATTTTCAATAGATTAGAAAATTTAGTAAAATTGCAAATTTTAACCCCCCAATCGATTGTCACCAAATTCAAGAGTATCCTGGTCCCCTAGCTAATTTGTAACTAAAGTTTCAGTTCGGTAGATTAAAATTTTCGAAAGTTTGAGCAAAAAGTGTTTTTTTTAATCGAAAAATTATAAAAATTCGTGGCTCGATAAAATCTGAACACCTCGATCGATTCATGCCAAACTCATTAACAAACAACGTTGTTCCCTGGTCTATTTTTGTAGAAAGTTTTAACTCGATATTCTAAATATGATTTCTCGACGTTTAGGGACTTTTTAAGTATTCTAACATCAAAATCTCGAGATAATTTTGTTTCACGAACACAGTTTCCTCTATGAGGAAGCAAAAATCACACGTAGTATCGTAGAAGATATCGTGAGCATATTTGGTATACAGTTTGACCAAAATTTATCTGAAGATTTAACCCTTTGCACTCCGTAGGCGCCGCTATTGCGCCATCTGCTGTTGAGTAACAAAACACTCGGAGTGCAAAGGGTTAAATCTTGAAACAGATTAACCGTTTGAATTCTAGATTGTTCGAAAATCTTCTTAATGGGCTGCAATTTTCGTTACAATATATCGGAACAATTAGATTATATATGATTATGAATTTATTAATCAGTATCAGTTTCATTTTGCAATCGTTGGATTGATATCTGTACCAAGTATGGAAGAACCAATGTGTGTGTGAATTAATGTCGACGCATACCGGCGCTCGGTGGTTTCAGCAACAAAATGCTAAACGGACGGAGATTTTAGCGATGATTGAATGTTCCCAATAATGATTTACTCTTCAGAATACCCAACGACTTGACAAAAAAGTCGACTCTGTCAGCCTGATTTTCCACAATTTTCTTGAGCCTCCGTGCTAGTATACACAGTAATATTGAATTAAATCCTATAACAGAGCCGTGAAAATTCAAAAAGTTATATGTGAAAGTAGAATGTTTTTTAATATTCACGAACAATTTTTTGAGATTATATTTATGTTATCTAAAAACTAATTGGAAATAAAAAAATGTTGGATTTAAATAGCGGATTAAAATGCAAAAATTGACTTATTTTCAATTCAATCGGGGTTAAAATCGTCGATTACGAATCCAAACTTAAAATTCCGGGTCACGCTTAAAGCGATATATATGCAATTACCGATATCTAATACTTTTGCAATAAATAATGCTCCCACCGAACGAAACACAAAAGGTTTAGTGTAGTTCTACTATTCGCTAACGTCGACTGTTTTCACTGATACCTGTTAGTTGTATTAAATACATTTTCCTATCCAATGGGAAATCTAATGACCTATAATGTATTCATTTGCGCTCTATTAAATTCCGTCATTTCGATATTAATTTTGTCAGTGCAACATTAAATCTTCATACTCGTATGTCTCCGATAAAAAAACGTAGTATTTACATCCTGCTCATTATTTTCCGCTTCGTTGTGAGAGCCCAAAAAAGATTTTGTTATCGAAGTGTACGTAAATTGTTGTAGTTGACATATGCAGATTGAAATGAATTGTAGTTACAAGTAGGAGTTAATAATTAGTTTACTACTTCCTACTAAAAATATCTCGAATCCGTCTTAGGACGTGTTTCAATATTATTCAGTTCATTCTATGATTTCAATCGTTACTATTTATGTTATAAGCATTATTAAAACATCTTTATAATCTCTGAGCTGCCTTGGATAGACCGTCGTATTGTAAATTTTACATAACTTATGCTATGTCCTACTATTTCCATAGGAATAGCTAGTATAAAAATATTTAGCATTCTTCAAATCTTAATATTTTTGTTTTCGAGTGTGTGTCAAACTTTCATAATTTCAAATAATTTCTTTATAACGTAAAAACTGTTGTATCGATCGAGATAAAACTTAGCATGCAAAGTTACGCTCTTTTGTTTGTTATAATTCACTCAATAATCGATTGACACTCCTGTTTCATCTTCATTAGATTTTTAATTTTTGGAAAAATGCTATCGAACTTAAACTTTCTAAATAAATGGACTAAAATAAAAAAATATTCGGATTCAATTTGTTGAGAATCGATCGAGGTATCTAGCCTTTGTGACGACTTTCATATTTTTGAATTTTAATAAATATGAGTGTCAATTTTTCGACGTCAAATACAACAGTCGATTCAGCTGCATTCTTCGGTGTTATCTCTAATTTCTTAAGACCTCGAACTCAGGATTGTAGAAAACATGGAATATGTTAACATCATTAAAAAATCCTTAAAATGTCGAAAAAAATTGCAAAGGGATGCAAAGTAGAACTTTTCACATTGTTTTCGAATTTTTGTTAGCACTCAGTACGCAAAGTTTCTTCTATGATAAAGCCAAAATTGAACAACGAAATTTCTCACGGACGAGTCTGTGTGTACTGTGGATTAAAAGAATGAGGTAGCAATGCGCAAGGTTCTACTTTGCAACTTTTGTCAAAAGTAAATGGATTGGAAAAATAAAAAAGTCATTTGAATTACTTGTAAATCGTGAGCTGCGATAACCAACTTTTAAAAGAATCCATTATACGTCAAACAGTATACGCGGTTACACTTAATAATGTTTAAGCAGCGAGGCGAGAGAAAAAGTCGTTGTCATACCCTAATATTTATATTTCCCACTGATAACAAAGCTGTGGTGACACCAAAATTAACGAGAAAAATAGCTATGCAATCTCTCAGTGGCAACGATTTCTTTCGTTATCAGGATATAAGAGAAAAAGGCCACGATTAAATTTACGATTTCTTTGTTCATCGCCCGATACAGAGGTGAAAAAAAAATTATGAGTAAACTTCCTGTACTCACTATATTATGTGAAAACATATCCAGTAGTTTTAAGATCGGGCGGGATTTATATTATTTATTCAGATTCACATTTACACATGGACGTTACAATATATTTTTGTGGTAAACATACGAAATACGATACGTAACTTAATGATTGACGTTTTGACTAAGACGTAATAATAACAGATGATATTTGCAATTAATGTACGTTATCTGTTAAATAAGGACCATAATGTTTTCTGGCGGCACTTTTGGTAATTTCGCTCCATCTCTAATAGCAAGAAGCTTGGGAGCGCTCGTGATAGGGTCGTCGTCTCGTGAAGGGTGTTGTTCCTCGTTTCACCACAAATGTTCAGTTCTTACAATAGCGTAGAGTACACAAAGGCGCTATAAGCTCCTTGGTATGTACCGACTTCTATAGTAAACGTATAAAGAGTGTCCAAAACCGCTAAGCAAATCGTTAAATTTCTCTGTCAATACGTACATCTTTTGAAACGAGAAGATTTCTGGTATCTGTCGATGCGGTTACGGTAACGCGCGTGCTGCTGCTACTGCTTATAAAGGTCGGTCTTTGAACCTCGAGTGAAAATGAGCGCATCTGTCGTCGTCGTTGTCGTCGTCGTCGCATTGCTGCTACCCGCGATAGGAAATGGTAATGAATCGTGAATGCGCGCAGAGAGCTTCTCTTGACGCGGTGGCGCGTATACGCGGCTATACATGTACAGGATCGTTGCTCTCCTCGAGACAGCATATAGCAATAGGTATTAGTGCACGCAGCAATAAATCCGAGGCACGCTGACTCTGTGCTGATTTCCAATGCGCTCCTTCATCGGATTTCTCCTCTCGTAGACTGCGGTACGGGCGAAATACCCAGTGAAATTCAATTTCGACGGATGATTCGCTATGATAGTATAGAAGAGTGTGTGCAGAAGGTTACCGAGAGCGACCGACCTCTGCGACTGCACTTGCAAACACCGCGAATTAAACATATCCTCCTCATCCCTCGTGCGTCCCTTTGCGTCAGAGTGGCGATGCTGGCTCGAAACAACGACGCTTGTAAACCATCGTATATGTACTCGCACACATGCTTACTCTCAAACGGCTTAAATCATTCTCGTTCATTCAATTCGCAATGTATGCAAAAATATACGATACCGCTCGTTTATTAGACTATATAGCGATAGTATACTATACATACGTAGTAGTAGTTATATCCCACTATAAGTGGGATATAATATGCATGCGGTTAAATCGCGGCGTGCAGGGCATGAGGGGCCAGTTTATGGGCCAGTTGGAATGCACGGTGCTTCACCGGAAATGCAATTATCGTATTCCCCCCTTCTGCCACGTTTCTCGCTCGATCTCATTATACCTGTCTCTCTAACTCCCTTGCGCAGTGCAGATATGGGCAAATTAATTTTTTTAAATCACATTCTCACTCTCCAGAATATTATTTTCATGTATTTGAGTCCATTCAGTATTTTTAAATATTAATAATAAAAACAGTCTAATATTAATGAAACCGATATAAAAAGTTTTTATTTAGTTTCGAATTAAAAAATGCATTTCGTTTCTCATGCACGTCATGTTTTAATTACAATTGAAGCATTATAATTAGACGATATCTCCTAATAACATCGAGTTGGACTTTTTCTTTAACAGAAAATTATATTTTCTCATATTTTACCCTGTGTTCTATAATTCTATGCCAATGACTTGGCCCTCTTCAAGTCAGTAGAGAAAAGTCCCCAAAATGAATTTATATATATCGATTTCGCGGAGCTTAATGTAGACATTAAGCAGTTTAAAAAAGGGGTTTTATAATACATTTGCTCTTCATCGAGATTCTGGTATCTTTATTTATATTGAAAAATAGCTCACACAGACGGTGGACCCTGAATAAAAAATTGTTTACTATACTGCCTCATCTATATTGAAATTTCGAAACAAGATAATTATTAAAATTTCAAAATTAAATTCTTAATAAATCCTCCGGTGTATATATTGTGTATGACCAAACAAAAGTTTTTGTCAAACAAACTTGTGCAATTTTCTTTAATATCGAGAAAAACGATGTCATGACTTTAGCGATCTAGATTTTTTTAACTTTTCAATCATAACATATTTTGCTTTTCATTTGTTTCCTCGCTCCTTTCCACTCACCAAGAACTCGTGTAAATCTGGAGGTATGTGCGCCAATATAAAATATTGGAATATTCGTATATCGTGTCGTTTATAGAATTCAACGCACTGGTCTACTTCAAAATAAATCATGATGAACCTTAGGTAAGTGCGGCAAGATTGTGCATTACCTCATCGAATATATTTATTTTATGTATAGACAGGCAGGGATTTTGAATGTGTTTTTAAAACCTGTCCATTGACCATATTCATGGTCGATACACACACAATATGTCGCGTGTAGAGTCGGAATGTGTATGGTCGCACAGTGCACAGTTGAGCCAAATATCTGTTATCGCCAAACCGTTTTACGCGTGGTTTGTGTTCAGTTGAGCCATGTCGAGCTGGTGATGTGTACAGTTTCTTACGTGCAGAGTCGGTATGTGTCGAGTCGGCAACGTGTAGAGTCGGTTAATTGCAAAGTTAGTGATGTGTAGAGTCGATTTGTCAATTTGGCGCTACGATCTGTATAAATGTGCTGTATCAATTCGGCGATGATAGAGTCGGTGTGTGCTGAATAGCTGATGTATCGAGTTGGCGATGTGTACGGTTTTGTCATGACGCGTCGGCAATGTGTAAAGTTACATCATTTTGAATGCGATACGTTTTACAAAAACTAGTGTACAGTTGATATGTGTAGGGTCAGAGCTGTGTAGAGTTGGGTTCTGAACATACGAGACATTACTCCCGTACCATACGCACACCGTGCCCTCTCTATAAACCATGCATGACGCACTACCACTGTGCCGGCATGCTGCCACCACCGCGTACTAGTATGGCGTGCTATCTTCGTAGAGGCGGCGCGGAGCCACTCGATACGCGCCGTACCATCACCGATACGCTGCGCTGCGCCAGGGCGATAGGCAATGTGCAGTCACTGTGTCATCGTCGTGTCGTTAGCGTGAGCTTCGTGACGTGCAGCCATCTTGCCGTCATGGTGTCGTTGCAGCGTCCCTAGCCACACAACTGCGCCGTGTCGGTACAACGAGCAATTACATTACTACTGGGAGGGTTTTCGTTCAGATTTTTGGGTTAACTTTCATACATTTCGAAAGCTTTTAAAAATCACTTAATTGGAATATGCAATGTGATTTTTCTTGTTCTTAAGTTAGTGCAGAACTTTTCGAATTGGATTCCTGGTTATATAAAAAGAGGACAAAAATAATTAACTTAGCATTTAATAAAGCACCTCATTTTGGTTTATACTAAATCCATTTTGGAAAATTTTCTTTGCTCACTTAATAACTTTAAAATGTATTTTTTTGGCCCCTTTTATCTTTTTCTATTTGCCCTGCATCATAAGTACTTATTACTTTCAGTATCGTTAGCCAGTCGTTCGATTCGAGAGTCCGACCTTAATTTCGAAACTAGGACTGTGATTGATAGTTAGCACTGACCCCGGGTCCAGTGATCCGTAATTGAAGCCTTAGAACCGTGCATTATGTAGGCTGTACGTGATGGGGGCGTATTTACAAATTTGTGTTGACACCAACGTCAACCACGGGTTCCTAATCTACGAGGGTCTTCCATCCCGTGAACAAATATTGTCGAATCTTCAGGACCGGATGCGCAGCTTCTCAGTGACGCGAGTTCAAGTAGGTGCAGACAATTCGGTGCTGCTGATGCTGCTCGCTGCCAACGACGACAACGAGAGAGACGTGATTGGATTGTCGCGACTGGGGTACTCGGCTTTACGCGAAACCGGTGTAACTGGTCCTTATAGCCTGGTAACCTTCCTAATCCTCCGGCTTTCCTATAACGTTCACCAAATATAGTGCACAGAGAATTTCCCCTCGGTGCACAAGTATATATTCGCAAATTCGTCGAGCATCCACTGTTTTACTCCCGCGTAGAGAAAATATCGTTTTTATGGAAAGAACATTTTTGATATTTTACTGACAGGATATTAAAAATTGTATAAAACGTTCAAAAAGTAGTTTAGAAGAAATATCGGGCAGTCACGCGCTCGTGTGTACGTATGTATGTATGTATGCGAATGTTTACCCAAGTAAAGCACACATTGTCCTTTATGCAGCATAATTTTCGTTACCATAGTTAAAATTGTTACAACGCCCTGAGGTGTTCGAAACGACATCAAATTGGACGAATATTTTTGTACGCATCTACCAAATGAATTTTTTTTTCCTTATTACTTATGTTTACGGCAAATATTGATGCCCATATATATATAAATATGTTAGACAAATAATTGAACAAAGAACGTTGTACGTTGATTGGTCATTATTTTCTACCGTTGACGAAATTGCCTCTATAAGCAAGTATGTTGATTAATTATGGCTCGCAGAGGCTTCCTTGTAAAGGCTTTTTTCAATTAAAACAAATTTTTTAAAAAAGCAGAGTCTCTCGGATCTTTTGTTACATATCTAGGCCATCTAGGGTTACCTCTCATACTCGGAGACTAATAAACTCTCAAAACCATATTCAACCTTATATGTTAATTTCTTAAAAAGCTTATAATGTATATCCTAGGTGTCACGTAATTTACCACTAGTTTAACATTTCTCAGTATCACCGTCTTCATGTCAGAACTACATAGGTATTAGGTGACAACTTTGCTTCCGCCGTTTTTTTTCCGAAATTCGAGACTTTATTGTAAAAAACTGGTTATACATTTATGATTCAACGTATTGTCCATCGCTGGCCACTACTTTCTCCCATCTTTCGGACAGCGTATGAATCCCGCGTTGAAAAAACTTTTTACTTCTTCAGAAGACCGGAAGTGCTGGTCAGCAAGGTCGTGTGCCATTGATCGAAACAAGTGATAGTCAGAGGAAGCAACGTCTGGAGAATACGGCGGGTGGGGTACGATTTCCCATTTCAACGTTTCCAAGTCTGTCTTGACCACTTTCGCAACATGGGGTCGAGCATTGTCATGCTGCAAAATCACTTTATCGTGTCTCGCGTTGTATTGCGGCCGATTGTCTTTCAATGCTCGGCTTAAATGCATTAATTGTGTTTGATAACGATCGCCTCTGATTGTTTCAGTCGGGTTTAATAGCTCATAATACACTACGCCGAGCTGGTCTCACCAAATACAGAGCATGACCTTGGAGCCGTGAATATTCGGTTTGTCCGTTGACGTGAAAGCATGGTCGGGCAATCCTCATCATTTTCTGCGCTTGGGGTTATCGTAGTGAACCCATTTTTCGTCCCCAATCACAATGCGGTGCAGAAATCCCTTCCGTCTTTGCCTTTCAAGCAACTGTTCGCAAGCAAATAAACGTCGTTCAACGTCTCTCGGTTTCAACTCGAGATGGCGCCCAATTTCCTTGCTCGTGAATCATTCCCATGGCTTTGAGGCGTTCTGAAATTGCTTGTTGAGTCACTCCCAATGATCATGCCAATTTTTCTCGACTTTGACACGAGTCGTGATCGAGTAATGCCTCCAATTCAGCATCTTCGAAAACCTTCTCTCTTCCACCGCTATGCCGGTCTTCGACTTCAAGATACCGTTCTTGAAGCGTTGAAACCACTAACAACACGTTCTTTCACTAATAGTGGCCTCACCATAAATATTTGAGAGTATTCGATGTGCCTCAGTCGCAGATTTTTTCATATTCAAACAGAAAATTAAAACCTCCCGCAAATGACGAGAATTTATCTCGTAAACTGACATTTTTAATCGAGAATAACTTTATGATGCAGACACAAATCGACTAATGTTTCTATGGGGTTATGTTGACAGATGCCTAAGTTTATTGCATGACGTCTATGATCTATTTATTTCAACTACTACTTACCGCTAAAGTCATCTAAAGGAAAACGGCGGAAGCAAAGTTGTACACCTAATACATAAAGATATCTTTCAAACTCGCAGAGAGGAAGGTCAGAAAACAAGGGTAAACTAAATTAAAGAAAGTTACAATGAAAGAACACATTAAACACATAACTTATAACCAAAAGCGATGCGGCAGGAACATTAAATAGATATAAACTTGATTAAAAAATTTGCTGAATACCTTTAACGCGGAATGCTCCATTCCATATAAAAAAAAGTGCATTGAAACAACACGTAGTGAGGTGTTTTGTCCTCTTTGTCACATGGAAATCGAAATGAAGGAAATAGATCAAATCGTTTCGGTCTGGACCTCGGAGATGCTTCATTGCTTCTTAGCCTATTAATCTTTATTACAGTTTTATGACTATATCCACCCTTAGAGAACCAAGGTTGCGACTCGTTTTTTAATACCTTTTTCTCGGCAAGAATGAAAGCACCATTCATGAACTTCACCTCACAAAATAGCGTTCCATAAATTCGAGAAGTCGGGAATAGAAATTTCATAAATGCGAGAAATTGAGAATAGGAATGTCGTGCTTAGTATCTTTATCTGTTTTCAATGCAGTTTTACCTGTCTAATCTGTTAGCTCATTCCCCGTAGTACACCATATTTGCGCATAAATCTAGAAGAGTCTGACTTTTTTCCCAGCATACTCCAATTGTCTTAAATCTTTTTATAAAAATGATTAGTAAAGTACGACCTTCAATTTGGATTAAGTGGAACGGAGATTGTAGACAATACATTAAACGAGTCTGAAAAAATAATTATTTTTGGCTTTGTAAATTCGAAATGTTACTCAATGTCTCTATAATTGCTTGTGTTGTAAAAATCCATGTAAAACGATTTCGTAAACGAAAAATCCATGTAAATTACCCCTTCTTTTATTTCCAATAACTAATGCATCTTTCAAGTACGGTGAGTTTTGTTCTTTTTGGTGCTTATATCAAACCTCTCTGTTCAAAATATAAATCGACCTTGACCAGCGAGTTCTTAATACAGTTGAGCACATTTTATATTAGATGGACAGATGAGAAGATTGCGACATCGCCTGCGTATCGAACTGTAACACAGTTCGATAGAACCGTACCTGTAACAGTTCAGGAGATGTCGCACTGTGTTGCAGTTCGGATCGATTGCATTCTCTAGGTTCGTAACGTTAATCATATACAGAAGAGGGCTCAAGACACTGTTTTGGGAAAAACCCCAAAAAAAGCGTTTCGTCTCGTTTATTTCCCCAATACGAAAATAAAGCAATCTGACCAACATCAAACTAAATATAAAAGTCAACATATTACATATATATTTGGCAAGGTCAGTCTTACAAATCTGTCTACGAGTGAGTTTGCCAAGATGTTCTTATATGCTGACATTCGGATAACACAAACGTCTCATGACACTGTGACGTCTCTAAGACATATTTTTACTACTGTGACGTCTTATAGACATTTCTATGTTATATAGGCAGGATGTGCAGAAACACCATCGGCAGCGTTTTATCTATTTTGAAAGATATAACGATTTCTACGCATAAATAAAACAAATTTTTCATCCAAGACTTTGACTTTTTAAATCCAGTTTGAGTGATGGGCATTTTACGATAAAATTACATCCAAGCAGCTCTGATGCTAATAACTTTTTCCAGCATTTCACAAAAACACAATTAGCTAACGAAATGGGTCTAATCTTTGTCTCATTTCTTGTGGAGACCAAAAAATGACACATTCGCGCCACTCTTTCAGATAGAGTTAAAGTAATTGAGTAGTTGATTCTTTCTATACGTGCACTTTGATTTGATTTAAAAATTTGACAAAACATAATCGATATTCGGCTTTTGTAGGACATTTTTTAAATTGGTCTACTGTATTATCTACTACGGATTTTGGAAATATCGCCCAAGGGCTTAACTTATCAATCATGTCTCCAATTTTTGGATCTTCCCTTCCTTATATTCGTGTAAGCAGGGTCCGGATCTTAGATCGCTAAAGAAAAGAGATAAACTACTGATGCGTGAAGGCTGTCTGTGTTTGATGCTATTACTGAGCAAAATGCAAAACTTCACATCACGTGAAAAAAAATTTCGGCAATACACAATTTTTAGTACGGTTCGAATAATTATTTTTATTCGTGTTCTACTTGCCAAGTAATAATATTTTAACCCTAATCAATGAAATCGCAGTCACACGGACCTTCATAACGAGTAAGAAAAAAACTACTGTTGGTAGAGGATATTCTCGTATCCTATGATGATGCAGATGAAGTATCCTGAGGTGATGTATGTCGCGTGCTGGCTCCAGCGCTATGACTACGTAGTTCTCATGCTCCCGATTAATGGGAATGAAGTTCTCGCAATCTCGATCAATTGCGACAAGATTTTCGGGATCAATTTCGATGATGGAGTCGAAGTTCTCAGCGCGTTGCAATTTCTATTCACATTGAAACAATCCACGACGACATGTTTGCGGAGTTTTTGAAATTAAAGCCCTTACGATTGTCCGAAAATTTTAGTAGCCTTGACCTAACACAAAACCATCTACATTAGACGGGTATTACTCTAATTTGAGTCTGATGGTCTTAGCATTTCACTGAACAAGTTTAAAATTAGTTCGTCTTTACATTTCGCTTGAAAATATGTGTTAAAGAAAGCTGAATGTGAGTAGACTAATTTGCGGGGAAAAGTATGTGTATATCTGGTGACAGTAGTGAACTCAATTGCACATGAATTTTTGGTACAAACTATTTCTTTATCAACGATATAAACTCATAGTGCACTTATTGCCTGTGGTAATAACAATAAATAATGTTTAGAAAACAGTAGACTGAGTGCCGAGTTGACCGGGAAGGTGCTGCCATTGATGGTATTTTGGTTGATTTTGAACATTTCGCCCGCTATTAGCAATTGTTTTCTCTTGTGAGAGGCCATTTGGATGGTGGAAATTTCCCGTCAGTGATTAGAACTAATGAATCGAACTTAATTTAATGTGATGGATGATGACCCTTTGACCAGAAGTGCTGGAGCCGTTGCTGAATGCGTTGCCATCATGATAATCTTGTTTGAGTAGTTTCAATGAGTGATGGCTCTGGTATGGTTGTGTTTGGTTCTCCGATCAAAAAATGTGCTAGTGTTAATGCTGATACGTTTTCGGGGTTACCTGATAGTGGTTCTAGTGGCCTTGAATTGGGAACTGCTTCGATTTGCGTGAGTAACGTGATGAGCTATTTATATGGAAGTATAATCTCTTCAATTGTCCAGTGAGATGGTACTTGACTGATTTTACTGCTGATTCCCACTTCCCTCCCATGTGTGGAGCAGCTCGGGAGTTGAATTCCCAAGTAGATCCATCATTGGCTAATTAGCAAAACAAGGCGTTCGATTCTTGAGTACTTTGCGTGAATATTCTGTTGAGTGTGGCATCTGTTCCTACAAAATTAGTGCCGCAATTACTGTGAAGTGAGTTGCAAATGCCTCTGCGTCCAGTGAACCTTCTGAACACAGCAATGAATGAGTCAGTTGAATAGTCGCTTACTGACTCCAGATGCACGACAGAAGTGACGAAATACCAGCGTAGTCTACGCCTGAGATGAAGAAATGTCGAGATGATGTAATTCTTGTAGATGGTAATTGATTCGCACGCCACGTTGTCAAGCACATATGATACAGCGGAGTATGCATAGTCGTACTGCAGCTCTACCATCAATAATCCAGTATGATCGCCTGATGTGGTTCATTGTGAGTTGAGTGCCACCATGGTATAAAGAGTATCTGCGATCAAGAGTGTGGTGAAATGTGAGTGTCGTGGGAGTATTACTGGTTGAACTATCTCAAGTTCCAATTGTGAATGTTCTAATCGTCCTCCGGTGCAAATGATGCCTTGAATGTAGATAGAGGCAGTAAGTCGATTGAAGGAATGTGCAGGCGGTAGTTGAACTGATCCAATAAATTTGAGTTCGTTTGATAAGACACTGCTTGTGTTGCCTTGATCTAAAACACTCTTGATTCGTCGATGCCTTGTGGCGTGAGTGGATCTGAGAGTGTTGAATGTGACATTTTCTTGATGAGTTCACCGACTCGAACACAAATTGCAGTTACTCGAAGCAGTTTGATAAGTGATGAGTTTTTACCATAATGAGTGAGAGCCCCGGTCGCCCTTCTTAATGAGTCTGTGGATCTTGTTGATTTGTTAGATTTGGCCAGCAAATGAGCATTGACCTTTGAGTAGCAACTGTGGACCTATCCACCACAATTGGTGCTTCTGGAGCTAGGAGATGCTGAGCCCTCTTAAAGCACAGTCGGCTGGATTTTCCTTGCCAGGAACAAACTTCCATATGCTGCTTGGAGAGAGTTCTTGAATCGCTGTCATTCCGTTCCTGACAAAGTCTTTCCACCTTGATGAGTGTGATTTAATCCCGGTAAATGTTACGGATGAATCGGTCCACAGAAAATTCTGAGCATTAGTGAGGTGTAACGTTTCTTGTGCATACCTCATGAGTTTAGCTAGCAGCAGTGCAGCGGTGAGTTCAAGTCGAGGTATGGACAGTCTCTTGAGCTGTGCGGCCTTGGATTTTGCAAAGATGAGTGTGACCTTAGAGTGATCTCCTGGATGTGTTACTTTAATGAAGATAGCAGCAGCCAGTGCGAGTTGGCATACATGTGAAAACACATGCAACTCCACTGTTGATAGCTTGGTGATTTGAATCCGGCGTGGAATTGAGATTTCTGATACGTGAGTAAGTTCTTGTCGTATTGAGTTCCACTTGGTTGTGGTGTCAGTTGGCACTGGATCATCCTAGCTGAGTTTTACAAGCTAGAGTTCTTGCAGTAGTGCCTTGGCTCTGACGATGAATGGTGAGAGGAACTTAAGTGGATCATAGAGTTGAGCCGTCCCCGATAGAATGATTTTTTTAGTGACCTTGGAACGTGAGCATAGTGGCTTTGAGTTGAATATGAATGTATCTGCATGAGGTATCCATGACAGGCCGAGGAGGATTTGAGTTGCTATCTTCAAATGAATGCGTTCCAGTTAATGATGATTGCTGTAAGATGTGCTGTGTGAACGGCCTATTGTTGCTTCGCCATTTTGCTAGAGGAAATCCGCCTCCCTTGCATAACTGGATTACTTGACTTGATGTGTTAATGAGAACTCATTGACACATGAGCTGATCAGATCTTCCAAATATGTCATGAACATATCTGCCTTTGATGAGTGGTTCAATTGCCAGTGGGAATCGATGACCTTCACCTTAAATTGATTGAAGTAACGATCTGATTGCTAAGAATGGTGCTGATCGGGTTCCATACGTTATTGCTGTCAATTGGTATGGCACCGTGTTGAGCTGATCATCGACCCACATGATTCGTTGTAAATTCCTGTCGTCTTTATGCACGTTTATGTAACGATACATTTTTATGATGTCAGTTGCGAATAGATACTTGTGTTGTCGAATCCACATCACAGATGTTTCGCTGTATTTTTGCACCCACATGTTAAATGCCATTGAGTGATATGCCTGATACTGTTGGGCTGAATCCGTTGAATGCGAGTTCAGTTTTGTTGTGGTTTTGTCTTCTTTGAGTACATCATGGTGAGGAAGGTAATATGCTGAGTGAACATGTGCCAAGGTCATCCCATCAGCTCGACCGTGAGTAATAGGTTCATCTGATTGAGTTGGTCGTATATAAACGCCGGGCACACATCTCGTGTGGCCTAGGTACTCATATTCTTTCATGAATTATTTGTACAGGGAGCTGTACGCGTTGCTTGCTAAAAGTCATTTGATAGTTCTACGCAGACATCGTTGAGCAATGAGTTCGGATTCTCCAAGAGTAGGTGCTGATGAGTTGAGTGGTATCCTCACTGTGTATCTCCCGCATTCGTCTCTTGAGTGAGATATCTTAAAATGGTCTTCGCAAGCTTGCTCTTCTGGGGTACGTTACTGATCAGATGCTGGGTGTATTTCTTCTTGAATTCCGAATTTGGTTACAAGTCCTTGGCGTTCTTAGTCTGATGATTCGACTGTAGTGTGATGTGAGTGGTTCACTGATGAGTTGCTCTCTGTGATTGGTCCAAGAACTATTCAACCAAAAATCGTCAAATGTGCAATTGGTGACGAGTGTGAGTGCTTCCGGATGTTGGATTTTATGTTAAGCCCATACGAATATGCCCCAATAATAATATCAATAGGCCGTGGGATAAGGAATTCAGGATCAGCCAATTGCAACGCCAATAGATATGGCCATTCTTGGGGCCAAGCGTTGAATGATGGTAATGTGTTTGTTAGTTTGCTAAGTACATGAGCAGTGATGTGAATACCTTGCGACGAATCGTTTGATTTGAAATGGAGTGTAGCAACCTTTTGTATGAGTTGACTGTGATTCTCCAATTCCAATGATTGAAATGGATTAGTGTTGACGAGATAATCCGTGGGCGGCTGCTCTACTAAGTGAGTTAGTACATTGGTGAAATGCCATGCCGCATCGTCATTTTTGTGAGTTGGTAGTTCGTTGTGCTGATGAGCTGGCTGATGGTTGGCGCTGTTGATTTGGGGATTGATTTGTCGACGACGATTGAGAAGGGCGTGCTGACGATGGGTGAATCATTGTGTAATGTTTCGCACCATATGTTTTGCATGGTCGTGATGAGCTGCACGATGTTAGATTGTGATGTCTAAGGTAGTTGAAGCACAACCGTTGAGTTGTATCTATCTTGCGCCATTCCGTTGGGTGTAGATTACGGAACTTCGGACAACTTACAATGTAATAATCGCCTCTACAGTGATTACACAAATATTGAGCTGGTTGCGATGGCCACATAAAGACATGATGAGCAGGAATAACTGATTGGATGTGTGGCTTGGCATTTAGCTTTGAGTTGGCACTGTTTGATGATTGGCTCTGAATTGGCTTGATAGCCTCTAGTTTATGAGCTCTTGCTTGAATGGACTCTATGAGTTGGCGGAAGGTTGTTGGTTGGCGGAGTGAACTACGGTTTACCTCTCAGGCTTCACGCATTGATGACTCGAGACAATGAGCAAGGGCACAGAGTAATTCCATTGCTCGGTTGGAAAGCCAAGAATCTTGAGCGTGTCAAGTATCTCTTTTGTTGAGCTGACCAATGCATTTAACTCATGAGCTGTTTTGTTTACCGGCTTAGTGTTGCTGAATAGCTTGTCGACATAGGAAAGGATGGGCCTTTCTTTATCGTCGACCCTTGTCGTAATAAGATGTCATGCTAAGTCGAATGAGTCGTTGGACATTGGAATGTATGAAATGAGTTGTGTTGCAGATCCAATGATACTCGTTTTCAGATAACGAAGCTTCTCCGCCTTGCTGAGCTGGACATCATCAGTGACCATTGACTCGAATAGGTTTCTGAATGCTAGCCATGATACAAAATCACCGTAAAACTGCGGTAGCTTAATCTCCGGCAATGCTGAGCGATGATGCAAGCTGTAATCTGGTCTTATGTTGGCTCGTATGAGTGACTCTTGCATGATTTGCTGCTGAATGAGTGATTTCTGCTTATATGCCTGTTATGATTGACTGGAGATCGGCGCATAGCTCATGCAATTGTGTAAGCACGGTGAGTTTGGACATTTGGGTGGAGACTTTATATTCTGTTGTGTTCGTCTGAGCTGAGGTGAACGATGATGATCGTAAGCGTACCTTGGTCCCAGCCCCTCCTGGCACCACCAGGTAGTCGGTAGGTAATGGAGCATCGACAAATTCCCAATCTTGATCCTGTCTGCCAGATGGGTTTTCCTGATCCGTCGTGTTTTGAGTTAGATCTTGGTTATCAGCCATGATGACTGATACGAAATCAATTGAGTCGCGAGCGCACGTGAACCACGAATCAAACCGCTTTTAATACTAGATTGAGCGTTGAATGAGAGAATTAAATGTCACTGAGCCTCACAACCACTGATTTGCTGTTGAATTACATGACTGACGAGATATCCGGCTCTAAGGACCAAACAAAATGTTGCGTAAAGCTGAATTTGAGTAGACTAGGTTGCCGGGAAAAGGATTTGTATATCCGGTGACAGTGCTGAACTCAATTTGTTTGAAAATACTGTTGTTGATAATTAAGAGACTGTAAATTAAACGAATATGGGTGAGTCGTGGTACGTTACAGGTGGAATAATAATGGTGTATTCTGTACCGCGTGGAATTGATATATTTATTATAATTAACCACAAACAAAAGCATAAAATATATGACGCAGAAAAGCAAAGATAGTTGAACTCAGCCGAGATACACACAATTATATTAATTACGTACTTGTACCACGCGTCACGAGTAGAGTCTGAGAATGCGATGTACCGATGAGAAGGAACTCTTATTTCAGCTGACGTGGAAGTAAGAGTTCCGTAACACAATTGCACATGAATTTTTGGTACAAATTATTTATTTAACAATGATATAAGCTCACAGTGCACTTATCGTCTGTCGTAAAAACAATAATCAACGTTTAGAAAACAATATGCTGAGCGACGAGCTGCCCGGGAAGATGATGCCACTGATTGTATTTTGGTTAATTTTGAACAATATGAAAATTGTTGGATCAGAAGTTTGATGTGTGGGTCAGATGTGAAGATACGAGCCAGACGCACCCAGGTTTCCTGCAATTTGTCTGAGTCGGTCCCGACGTTTCTTGAGGAACTCCTAGGGGACCTTTGTATTGTCGATCAAGGTTACGATCGACAAGGTCAATCTTCTTCCAGGCTACGATCTCCCGTTGCTCCAGCAGTCTGGTGAACAAAATATCGATGACGTAGTTTTGGCTTTTGCTTAACTAGTTGCTTCTGTCGGTATAGCCGATTTAGACCATGATTGCTGTACCACCAATGAAGAGTGGCGGAAAGTTTTGAGCCGTGTTCGCCACGTAGACGTCTCTGTATCGTAGATTACTTAATGCCGTGAAGTAAAGTACGTTATCCAAGCTTTTCATTTGTTGCGATCTAGGGTACTGCGCGTCCCGTTACAATTCACAGGCTTCATTTTCACATTTCTCCCCTTCTTTAGTATGGTTGTCTTCTCGGCAGTGCAGGTAGCGGTCCGGATTCTTGCAATATTTATTGATGAAGCCAATCGAACCATGTCCGCAATACAATCTCATTGAGTGAATCAAGGGTACAATCGGTGTTTGTGTTCTCCAGGTGATGAGACGTCAAAGTAAAATTTGGCATCAAAGCTCCAAACAAACTGTTTCATCGTCTATCCAAATTGATTTCCCGTCAATCTTCGTTCGCCTCTTAAAACAAGGCGAAACATTCATCGCACGTTGTACAACGTGATAATCGGTGTAATCTGTTTCGCACTTACGCGATCTTCATGGTGTTTGTCTTACTCGCACTCAATCACGAGGTACAAGTTTGGCTTTCCCTTAAGATGAGATGCATGGTTTCCCTTCACATGTTAGTTTTCTTCATTAACAACGGTTGGGGTTCATCCAACGGTGGAGTGCGTATCCTGGTACAAACACTTTCAGACCCATGCATGTAGGGATTTGTTGTCGTTCCATTTGTAAGGATTTATCACGTTGCCTCATACCTTGCACCGTTCGTGACATCTAAAAATCAATGTTACGAAATCTCAAAGTGCGATGTATAAATGAAACCGGTTGCTCGCCGTTCTGATTGGCTATTAATCGTGCACGGAGATTAATATGCCCTCAGTTTAGGTCATACATGAGTAATCTAACCTAACAAATGACATAACACAACTCGACGCAATGCAAAATAGAGACTACATAATAAAATAATAATACAACAGAAAAGGACGTAACAAGTCTGTGCGTCCGTGCCAGTTATTTATATGGTGAATAAGTTAGTTCTTAACCAGACATCAATGACGGGAAGTACAATTTCTGCGAACTTACCAAACTAACTTTGGTTTTACTGTCTTGTGTACCGACTGAGCGTTGGCCCAGAACAAGGCTATACACTCTTCTCTCGCATGGAAGGTTTTAACATACTGCCCAACTGTGTATCTGTGTTTGCATCTTGGCCTTTTGTCTATCTCCAGCATAGATTGATTGTGCGAGTCCACGCTCAGCGAGTTCTATCGTGGTGTCACCTCTTAGTCTCTTAGAGTCGAGGTGCTCTGAGCCAGCTCCAACAACAGAATATTTTTTTCTTCTTGCCCATAGCGGGGGTGTACTCATTGGTTTTTCCATACTCTGAGATTAATGGACGTTGGTCCTTGCATTCTCTTCGGCATCGTCCGGTCAGGCACGTTGCGTTCCCTCTTTTCGTCTTTCTAAAACTTACGAAATATCACCTTGTCGTTCTTTCTTTTAGTGGAACTGTCGATGTATCTCAGAAATATCCCACATAGCACCGGAATGTTTACAGAAAATTGCAGAAATGTTTTCTTTGAATATGTATTCAGAATTTTAAAGAATATTTTAACAATATCTTGCTGTGTTTACTCAAAACATTACATATGTAACATTCGATCAATATTGTAATAATATACCTGCGAAAAAATTGCCAAAGTTTAAAAACAAAATACCCAATATTTTCCACATTAAATTTTAACATTACTAGGTCTGTTCATAATATTTAATAACATTAAAATGTCTGGTTGTAAATATACGCTAGAATACAAATTGTAAGATATATAAACTATATAAAAATATTAACGAACAATACAAAGATAAAAAGTGTCCGGGGCAATACCGTATTTTCATTATTTTTGCCTGTAAGGAGATTTGAACCTGTGACCTACGAGCTGCTTACTTCACTTACCTTGGTTAAAAATGCCGTTTCCCTTCAAAGTTCTCGTCAAAATGTAATTTCACATGTCGTAAGAAATGATTGAAAATATTAAACAAAAACCTTTAACACGAAACCTTTTGAAACATTATTGAAATGGGGAAGAACGCAATATTTAAACAAAGTTTGATTGTAAAATATTTCTGAAGTAATTCGATTTTTGTCGTTTTCAATTATGTTTCACAAAATAAAAATTGTAACATTGCAATGAAATGTTTTTCAAGATCGAACCCTAATGTTGTACCAATATTTCAATTGTAATGAAATTGTAATAATTGTAATGAAATATGCAAACATTTCGGCAATATTTCTACAATATTATATCGTTATGTAGGCGTGCGTCTGCATCTTCTTTCTCGTCTAAACGACCCTACCACCGTCGCGAGCGGCGTAGCGTCCTTCGTCAAGGTTATATCCTTATTCAACGCGTTTGAGTTTCAGTCAAAAGTATAAAATAGTTCTCTTCAGCCGGTAAGGAACAACTGCGCCCGTACACTTTGTCGACTAATCGTCGACGTCCATCAAGACGTCTGGGTATCAGCAAGTGCGCACCGGTCGCTAGTGCACAGGATCAACTACGCGTAATTGACGCTAGCACAAACGCTAGTAGGCACGCGGCTGATACCGCACCGTCTTAATTACACACAGTCGACTGTACGTCGAATAAAAGTGTGCACGTGTTGATCGATGCACCGCACAAATATACACGGTGCGGGAATGAGTGTATCGACAACAATAAAAAAATTGTGGCAATGCGGGGACGTCCTGCCAGCCACCTTACATTATTAACCCTTTACAAGTCTCAAGAATAACTCCACTCCTCGATTATCCCATAAAAACGCGATACCTCCACTCTGCTCTTCACAGTTCTATGCCGGAACGGTTTCGGGCGGTGTGACTTATAAAAGGTTAATGATTGTTCGTATATTCGGTTAATGCACACGTACCGATTTATTCCATCGTAATTGTAATAATAATTACTAAATGAATTTCTCTGATACAAAGGTAATTCACGAATGAACGCCTAATAACTGGACCCTACTTTTTGCGTTTGTTATCATGTGGGTACATTTTTTTGCGTCGATAGAGACCAATAAAACGGCCCTCAGGTGTGCTGTTTAAAAGATAATTTGCTTTAAAGCTAGTGACTTTTTACAAGAATAAATTACGTTACCGTGAAATCGATCTACTTAAAAATAATATGCAGTTGATAAGAGAAGAAGTTACTAATGAACAACATACCAAAGTTAGAATGCGATATATTGCACAGTTTTTGCGTTAAATACAGTTAGTTTAATTTTTTAACAGAAAGTAAAACGACCAGACCGCCAGTAGACTGAATGACTGGCGTGTTTGGCCGGTGCGTTTTGTACTGTCACTCTTGTCGTTCCAATAAACGTTCCCGTTTATCAGTCTACAGTCGACCCTGTGCAAACTTGCGCGGTGCACAGATGAACCCATGCACACTTGCTCGGTGAATAGTCGATCACGCGCAGCGTGCGACAGCACCCCGGTTCTACATAATCCATCTCTGCACAGGCCAATCTTTACACGAGTAGTTGTACATCGATATTTACCGCACACACCCAATTCAGTACAACAAAATTGTACAGAGCACGAACTGAAGGGAGCGAATCAGTACACCGTCAATCTCTATACAACGAAATTCCACTGATAATTACTGTGTGCGCACAATGCATCTTGACATCAGAAAACTTTGTACAGCACTTCATACATACAGAAAGAAAAAAAGTAGTTAGGGAAACTGACACATGGGTTTCGACAACCAAACGTTAGCATAGTTAGCATAGCGCCAACTACTTAGTTGGTTCAAGAAACTGCAATATCTTTGGTAAAATATTGGTAGCAACGGCAACCACACGAGTCATAATTGTGCGTTGGAAAATCAAAGAATATGTATACCAACTGTTAGTATTGCGTCAAAGGCAATTAAGGTGAGAAGGCGGCATGGACCTATTTGAATTGATCTGCTTCGAAGTTTTGTCATGCGGCCTTGGACTATAACTAAAGCTTGTCGAATTTATGTTATGCATATGTGAAAAATTATTATTCAAGAACATAAGTTCTTTATATTATAATTTTTTTCCTGTATGAGGGAGCAAAAACATGACATTAATAATTATTAAAAGTCCTATTCATTAATAATAAGTGAAAAATATTGTTCAATACATTTAAATGCATCTTTCGTTTATACACAATAATAATTATAGAGTTTTAGAGTATATCGAACTTGTTTTCTAAATTACAATTTTTTTTTAAATCTGCATAAATTTATAAAGTAACAAACTCCAATTATTGCATTCAATCCAAGACTGCATGACAAAACTTTGTGGCAGATAAATGGGAAGACGACTCTATCGCTCTGTTATCTCAATTGGCTTGGGCGGTAACTAAAGTCTCGAAGACTCAATCTCTCTCTTGCATTTTGACGACTTACATCAATCGTTCCTGTCGGTCAAAAGCTATTCGAGACATCGGTTACCACCCTTGTCTTTCGCGCGAGACTAATAGTCGGTATACATATTCTCTGTCTTGCCAACGGACGAATCTGACACGGTGTAGGGTGGTAACCTATGTCTCGAATACTCAATCTCTCGAATGGCTTTTGACCGACATGAACGACTGATGCACTTCGTCAAAATGCAATTCGAGAGATTGAGTCTTTGAGACATTAGTTACCACGCCACGTGTAAAGCTGGGTCTGTGTCGAACTGAGACTGTGTACAGATCCATCGTGTCAAACTGATGCTATGCACAGTTTTGTCGTATTCAAGTAATACGATGCAAAACTTTCACGTCACGGTAATTGCTAGGGACAGACATTGTGTGTCGAATTCATTTTCCGGTCGACTTTCATCGTGTAAAGATTGACTTATACTATAATTTATAGTATAATTTCGTGTGTAGTAAAAATCTGTGTACAACTCGCTTTTAGAACCGTGGTGCTTCCTCCCGTACATACCTCTGCGCGGTCCACAGTCGAGTCCAAGCACTCTAGTTCGGTGCACAGTCGACCGCTTACACTTGCCACGGTGCATTATTAGCCTGTGCACAGGCAATCGGTGCGCGTTTGCTGGTATAGAAATGTCTCGATGAGCGGCGTGATCAGTCGACACGATGCGCAGTCCTTTGTTGTACACCAGGTTGTCCTAATCATTCAGTGCGGTTTGCCAAGTGGTGCCACATGCGGTTAAATATTGCGTTTATTGCTAGACTCTTTACATGGGCTTGTATAGGACTATGATCTATACGGATTTTTTATATTCTAGGATCTCTATGTCGATAATAAATTATTCTTCGTAAGGTAAATACAACTGTAACTGTGATGAAAAATAATGTATTATGTTACAGAAAGTCGCAACACACCTTTACCTTTTTTTTTGCATTTGATTTTACGCTAATAGCTTGCTATAATCATTCTCATTCGTGATTATTATGAGCTTTGTAAAAAAAACAGGGTCTGGAACAATTAGCGACAAATATGAAACCGTATAAGGCTTCATATTTTTCTCAATCTTAACCCTTAGCGGCCACACCTCAGCCAGGCCACATAGCAGCCACATGGAGTAACTCATTACCCCACGCTGAAAAACTTAGTTGTACAAGACATATGGGTGTTTTAAGACTTCTAACCGATTGCTTCATGTTTGTTGAAGAGTTTTTTAACATTTCAAATGATGGCGTTCTAAAAACTGGTCATATATGTGAAAATTCAGCAAAAAAGGCTTTTTTCAGACAAAAATTCATTACTTCGCCATTTTTCAATATTAAGGGCTAACATTTTAGGATTGTACGCACAACGTATACCACTACCATAAAAAAAATAACAGTATCCGTCGATCATTTAAAAAGTATATTTATTTTGCAAAATTACTGGAGGAAAAAATGAAAAAAATTACAAATCATAAAATTTGCTTTTTTGGTGTTTTATTAGCTTCTAAATACATATTTACGTACAGAAAAGTGAAAAAAAATATTTTTATGATATTTGAACAAAAAAAAATTATTTTGAATCCTATTTTATTTACCAGCACACGTCATGCACAAAGGGAACCGATGATCCTCGCAAACCGGTCTTCTACAGGCCGGACTTCCAACACGCGTTTTTTTGTCCTTCTTTCGGTCGCACAGTACGCACCTCCGCGCTTGGTCGAAGGTAACTTTTTCCAGGTCGCCCATTTCTTAGTTGTTGTCAATTTTTAGGATGCTCTTGATGACCATCTGTAGCTCTTTCCGAAGACTTGGCTCTGCCAATCTCTGGTGTAGCATCGGGAAGGTGAGATGAGCAATCAGTTTCTTTAGAACGATAATCGCAGAAGTAGATTTCTCTGCGTCGCCGACTTTGAGTTTTCACATAATTCGGGAATTGACGGCTGCTTGGTCGAGCATCCCGAAGAAAATCCGCATCAGCCACCTGTTCGTTCTCCGAGCGACTGAGTAGGCGTGGCACAATTGATCGAAAGTATCCGTCCCTCTTTTCGTATCATTATAGTGGAGAATGATATTCGGCTTTCCGTCCGTTATCTCTTGGGTATGGAGATATGTCGAAGCCACCAAGACAATTTTGTTCTTCTTCGGTGCATGGGAAAGTAAAGTTATGTCTTTGGTGTGACAAAACTTTGTTTGAGGAGGATTCTTCGACGGTAACTTCATCTCCATGGGAATCTCCCGTTTATTTTTTCTGATAGTTCCAGTCATAGACATATTTGAAAGGTTGATCCAACATTCTGGTCAGCAGAGGGGAAATAAAAAATTCATAAAAACGAGTTTATGAAAAATGCGATTTTTCCGTGTAAGTTTATACATCGTATTTTCATAACCTAGAATCCACGTGTTATCCTTCAATGAACGTACACTAGATTTATTCAATAAACAATATGATATAAAAATGAAACTGAATTATTTCACAGGAACAGACAATATTCCATAACGACTAGGATTGAATTTTTTTTTTTTTACAAGTATATCAAAAACTTACCTTTATTTTGTCTATTGACACCGCAAACAAGTCGATTTGAAAAAAAAAAGATCTGTGCCGAGTAACGGTTGCGGCCACACTGGAGTAACTAAAGGCTGGTTAAATTTTAAGGGCCGATGTTGAATGTGAACCACACCTAAACGTCAAGTTTTTTTCTGCATTTCATTTGACATTTCTCAATTTCAGACTAACTCAATTTGAACCATGAAAAGATACACAATCGAGCAACGCGTTAAAGTTATTCAGGCTTATTATGAAAATGGGCGTTCAAATCAAAATGCATATCGTGCACTTCGTGATTTTTTCGGTCAATTTAATCGTCCAAATGTGCGTACAATCGGAAAAATCGTGCAAAAATTTGAGCAAACCGGGTCTGTAGGAGATATTAAAACACCAGTGCATGCTCGTACAGCTCGTACTGCAGAAAATATTGCTGCTGTTCGCGATAGTGTGGCTGAAAAGCCGTCCACCTCAACTCGTCGTCGTGCCCAACAATTGCACCTCTCACGCTCGTCGTTGATGAACATTATGCATAAAGACTTGCACGCTTCTAAGGTGCAATTGACTCAAGAACTAAAGCCTCTTGACCATTCCAAACGTCGTCAATGGTCAGAATGGTGGCAAGAAATGGCAACAGTGGATGATCAATTTTCGAAGAAAATCATCTTCAGTGATGAGGCACATTTTCACCTCAGTGGATTCGTCAATAAGCAGAATTGCCGCATTTGGGCGAATCATAATCCAAGAGTGATTGTCGAAAAACCAATGCACCCACAAAGAGTGACTGTTTGGTGCGGTTTATGGGCTGGCGGCATCATCGGGCCGTATTTTTTCCAAAATGAGGCCGGTCAGGCAGTTACTGTGAATGGTGTTCGCTATCGTGAGATGATAACGAACTTTTTATGGCCCGAATTGGAAGATATGGATGTGGGCGATATGTGGTTTCAACAGGACGGTGCCACTTGCCACACAGCTAACGAAACAATGGCTCTTTTGCGCGACAAATTCAATGGCCGTGTTATCTCACGTGGTGGCGATGTCAATTGGCCGCCAAGATCATGTGATTTGACACCGTTGGACTTCTTTCTTTGGGGTTATTTGAAAGAAAAGGTATACGTCGATAAGCCAGCAACAATTCAAGAGCTAAAGGATGAGATAATTCGGCACATTAACGGCATAGAACCTCAATTCTGCCTAAGCGTCATCGAAAATTTGGACCATCGGATGGAGGTGTGCCGCCGAGGTCGCGGCGGCTATTTGGCCGATATTTTGTTCCATACATAATTGAACCATACCATATTATCATAATAAAAAGAATTGACAATAATTTCCTAAATAATTTGTGTTTTATTCAAAATCAACATCGGCCCTTAAAATTTAACCACCCTTTAGTTACCCCGCGCCGATAAAACGAACGCTCAAAGCGCCGCCACGCGTTTTTTCGGCTTACTATGAAATGGAGTCACATCTCACACTTGTCTACTACCAGCAGATGACGTTACTTGTATCAATTTCAAAGGTTTAGACGTCTAATTTCACTTTTTCTGAGCCTGGGGTAACTAGTTACCCCGTGCGGCCGCTAAGGGTTAACGTAATAATAAATGTAAGAAAATAAGCTGTTCCGTGTAGTTTGTACTCAAGAATTGCGAACCGGAAATCTCAGTCAAATAATAAAAAGCGGTGCAATATCTAAAAGAAATGTCAATTCTTCTACGTATAAGGTGCAATCGAACTTAAGTTAAAAACCATTAATTAAGCCCGTAATTATTGTTTGCTAAAATGATATAATTTATTACAGCTCTTCAATAAACATCACGTAATAGAACTTTCTACACGCATATGTATCACAAGCTGTAATAAAATGTAAACGCATGAGCAATTCCACACCAAATCGGCCGGATGCGAGGGTCCCTTTAACTAATTTTTTTTTAAATCGATTGACATAATTTCACGTGAGGTATACACAAGAACAAATGATACTTATTTGTTTATTGTTCTAAATATTTTTTTTACAGAAATTATGATAAATAAAATTGTATCAAAAAATTAAAGCGCGTGTAGACTTAAAACATTAATATCTCCGATTCTATTTGTCGTACAAAGATGAACCAAAGCACGCGTTTCAAAGCTGAGTGAAGCTTTTGTAAACAATTTTTTAAGTAATTATAAAATAAAAAATTCCTATTGATATAAACAGCTGGAAAGATGAATAATGTTATTTTAACAAGATCATCTATTTTTTTCGTTTCCTAAAATTTTATTGAATTATTTTAAAAAATGAGAAAACTAAAAAAATGAAAAGGTCAACTCCAAACCTCTCTCATTTATGTTCGCCCGATCACGTCGAATAATTAATCTCATAATTATGTGATTTCATATACGTATAATATAATATCATATACGGGAACTCATTAAATATGATACGAATTATGACAGTTGTCGATAGACAATTGACCATGATTATCATGTGGTTTTTCCATGCAGTATATACTTTTGGACTAGTGCAATTAATTACTATTATTTGCATTTGTCCAATGAAAAAAATGGTGTGGTGTCATTGAACCCGGCGGAGATGTTCTTAAAGAAGAAAAAACATATAATATAAATTATTCAAGGGGTGAAATAAAGTTCGAATCTGAAGAGGGTTCGCACCTTTGGACCGAAACGTAAAATTAAAACAATCGAGAGTTATACTTACTTCTCCCGCTACTTCTGAATACCTTGGAGTTGGCCGATTTGCAGCCGCATTTTTTCATTGTTTTTTTTAAAACAAAATTGAATAAATAATTCAACTTTGTAACAAATACAACTTTTTTCAGACTGGAGAATCAATGGACCCTGCTGAAAAAAATGTACAAGGCCCCGACGCGTATTCTTTGACGTCGAATTAGCAATGCAGTGTGTCAAAAAATGAATGCTGATAGAGAGCATTTAAACATTTTTTTATATTCTTGCGAGTGTTGAGACAAGAGAAAAAATCTTGTTTTAATGATTTGCTACCTATAGTAAATTTAAAAAATGGGTAATTAAAGCGTCGTGAGACGCTACAGACGAAACGTAAAGTTTTCTTTTGTACGACAATCCTAATCCTTTCTTTGAACTATGTAGTGTACGGTCAACCAAAAGTATTGTGTCTTTGTCCATGGACGAATCGGTTTTTCTCACCGAACAAACTCTTGGGCTTGACATTCGACGGGCTTACAAGAATAAACCTGCAAAGCAAACGATTTTTTCCACTGGTTCACAATCTACGCAATAAAACATGTCATATATTATAAATTTTTCCAGGTATTGTGTAAAACAACAGACAGAGGATTGTGAAGCCAAAATGATTCAAAATACTTATCCAAATTGTTTCAACCATATTTGAATCTATCTATAATTTAATTCAAGATCGATGATGCCTTAGATGCATTATACCAAAACAATTAAGAAAATTGGAAAAGAACGAAACAATAAAGTTGATGCATCTGCAATAATTTATGAAAAGCTACCGTTGAATTAATAAACGTGATGTTTACAATAAAACATAGTAAAATAGTGGAAACATCATTAAGGACGTAGTCCGGTGTGACGATCGAAATTTCAACGTTTTTTCGTGAATTTTTTTAAATAAGAAAATAAAATGTGATCGTTTTGAAATTTTTACATGTTTTTATTGGTATGTTGAAGTATACAAAAAAAATTTTTTTACTGAATTTGACATTAATTTGTGTATGATTTTTTTTGTTAAAGTGGAGTTCTCGAAAAAAATGTGGCTTGCTTCGGGGAAGCACACAGCCTTCCGTAGTCATCTGAAATAAAAAAATTCAAAGAGATTATTGTTCTGTAGGCTTAAATGAACTAACCTATAATATGCATATTTAAAAAAATGGCGGACTTGAGAAAAAAAGGTTTTCAAAATTGAGTTTTGCTTTTGAGAAATTGTTTAAAAAAATTAATTTATTATTTAAAAAATGAATGCTTTAAAGGTTGGGTATTTAGCTATGTGTGTCTAAAATAACGGGTAACATTTTTAGGAAAATCGGTTGAATAGTTTTTAGTCAATGCTTCCCCAAAATTTCGAAAATGTGGTTTCGAGAAAAACGCGTTTAAAGTTTTGATAACAAATTTTTTATAAAAAAATTATACTTACATTAATCAGCTATGCCTGGTGCATATAGCAATCCTTCCGTTTCTTTAAAGTGATCATTTTCAGCGGCTTTGAGAGCCCTACGTAAGGTTCTGGCCTCTTTAGAGATGGCTTCTGCAGTTTTCTCCGCCCTCAGAATTCGTGCATTGTCAACGGTGTCAGTGTACTCCCTGGCTGTTTGACCTATTGTGACGCCCATCACCTCCATAACTTTAATTACAGGTAGAAAACCCTCATTAAAGATGCAGTCAGCCGTATATGTAGCAATTTCCAACCCGTTTTTTCTGGTAAAAATATTCTTGGGAGCGAAATTCCATATACAGTGATTATAACTCTTGTTATTATTTTGGGTGTTCCCTCCCAAGCATCTTTTCAACAAATCTTCAGACCCTAAAGTCTCATACACTGGTTTTATAAGATTTATAGTTTATTCGTCCAACGTTACTGGGTGTACGTAAGTGCTCTCTTGCTTTTGTGCTTTCAGTTGTTGATACATGCACCAAGAATCTGGACAGTAAGAGTGCTGAGGGTTTTCGTCTGTCGTTGTCATGTGGTAGAACGTAGCCCACACGGCTTTCTCCATTTCTTCGAGAAATTTACAGCGTCTGGTAATTGCCAAACCGCAGTAATGAGTCATTTGTAACATTAATTTATTAGTTAATTGCAACGGTTTAGGTTTTGCTGGCTTAGTGCTGGTCGACGAGTCTCTCTTCGTCCTACGCTTTTTCGGAGCTCTTTCCCCGGTGCTCTTCTCTTCTTCGGCCTTCTTTTTTTTCTCAGCTGCCTCCAGTTGTTTTTTGGCTTTTGCATACTCGTTCAGAGTTTTTTTTACATCTTGAAGTGCTCGGTACATTCTTTTCTTCACATACAATACGCATTCTTGCTTCTCTACTTCTGGGTCGCCACCGTAAGGTTTATCATCGATCAAATTTTTGTGGGTTTTACTCCCTTTCACACACACTACGGCGCGCTCTCTTCTTTTGGCTATAACTTTAGAAATATTTTTAATTTCGGTCTGAAATTTTCCAGTATATTTTTAAGATGTTTTTCTTGCGAGAAATGTAAAAAAAAAAATCGATTTTTTTAACCCGTCACACCGGACTACTTCCGTAATTTCGAGTCTTAACGATATTTCAAATTGAAATATTTCAATTTTATTGAAATATAGTTAAGAACAGAACGTACTGTGAAATTGTCATCGTTATTGTTTCCAAAAAATTAAGCAGCTACAGCTACTTTAAATAAAACTTTGAATTCATTAGGTAAGAACACTATCGTATTCTTGATTATTTCTATATTTTTAACGTCAAAAAAGTAATTTACTTTACGGACGGCGCTGCAGGACCGTATAAAAATGAAAAGATTTTCATGACCCTTCCCATCATCACGATGAATTCGGATTTACTGCAGAATGTTTTTTTTTTTGCTACGAGTCATGGAAATGGACCCTGCAATAAAATTGGCAGAACGATTAAAATAACTAGTCTTCAATGATTTGATCAAACCATAAAAACATCAAAAGATTTTTTTCATTGGTCAAGAATTAATATTCCAAGTATAGAATGCATATGCGTTGATAAAAATGAGTATAGCCGTCACAAAAATATATTGGAACCGCATTTCGAGCAGGCTAGAATCATAAACGATATACAGAAAACTGTCACCTTCATACTGATCGATATAAAACAAATTGAAATGCAAGAATTTTTACTTTTAAGCAAGCATGCTGTTGTTAATCTGATAAAGTTATATATTATTGCACACTGTATCTTTTGTTTAAATATGAAAAATTATAAGAATCTGAAAATCTTATATTTGTTTTAAAATGGTACGAAATACTAAAAAGATTCTCAAGTGGTCAACGCTCAGCGCTCAATTGGTATCGCATATTGTGCACATGGGCCAGTGGAGGACCCTAAAAATTAATAAATAAATAGAGTCCATTGAAGCTCCATTCTATAAAAAAATGATATACCATACAGAATTGAATAAATAATCTAATGACATTTAAAAAAACGAATAACAATGGGGGATGCAGGTGAACAAAAATTACTTAACTTTTTAAATTGTAAATAACAATGGGAATTCAGAATTTGTAATCACTTACAAAATTGTTCTCAAAAGCTTATTTGTTCAGCTTTGGTTCAAACGCGCCGTGGTTCATCTCTGTACGACAAATAAAGCCTGAGATATTAATATTTTAAGCATACTATGGCTTTATTTTTTCAATAAAGTTTAATTTATCATGAAAAAATGTTTTGTCGAATAAAAAAACGTATTTCTAATTTTTGCTTATACTTTACGTAGAAAAAAGTTCATTAGAATTTAAAAAATACACAAGGTCTATTCTTGGCCGATTTGATGTGGAATTGCTCAAATATGCTGTTGGAAACGCATAAAATTAAATTTCGGTACTCGTATTGCAAGAAACACTTCTATACGATCACACACAGCAATTAAAATTTTCCTTTCGTTTCTTCCGCATCCTCATGCATTAACATAACTGCTAGGAGTACTGAAAAAAAAAACATGAGATTTCGACAACATGCTAAATAAGATTTCATAAACAATTTATCGTAATGGAAACGTTAGATAAGTTTCTAAGATCACAATAAAATGTTAATAATGTTATTAATTTTTAAAACTATTACTAAACTAGTGTTATCTTTAAAATTGATTAATACAAAAGGCAGCTAGCAAAGTAGTGAAATAGCATCAGAAGTGCTTTTTAAAATATTACTCAACTTATCGGTAACCAGGGCTATTACATAACTGTATTCGTAGGCAGCCTCTTTAAGAAAATATTTTCGACTTCCCGGACGTCGTAGAACAAGAAAATAAAAAATCCCACATCCTCGATCCTGAACATTTACCAAGGAACGAAAAGTTGTGTGAATTTTTTATTAGATCGACGGCCCTCGCTTCTATCATATGTAAATTGATCGCGAGCCATTTTCGCGTTTTCTTTAAAGGCTTCTGTACCATCATATCGTGGACTTGGCACCCGATAGAGCACATACTATTTTTTACGTCCGCCCGAATGGTTTAACAACGCGCGATATGCGCCGTCTTTGTCACCTGTGAAGCATAATAGACAGGAAACATTAGCCAGGATTATTGATCATTATTATTTGTGGCATAGCTCATTATAATGCTATAGCAGATATAGTAACATCCATCCAGCCAGGTAGCAGCACCCACCGCGAATCGTCAAAGTGTGCGTATCTGCATGTTTGGTGCGCTGAGCTTGCTAATCCGTCTCGCAATCATTCCGGTATGGTCTCACCGCCGACGGTGTCGCTGCAATAATGGTATAGTTCACGGCTGTTCAACTTTCCTTAGAGCAGTATAAACTATAAAGATTCACATACCACCACATATGACTCACGTCAATGCAATGAAAACGAGCCAACTCTCCCGTTTGTCTCTCTCTCTCGAGCGTTTTCTCCTTTTTCTTTCTTTTTTCCTTTATACTTCAAACTCGTTACTGCAGGGACAATAATAGACGTCGAGATATTGCACTCGCTTGAATTGCGATTTTGCACAAAATTAGATAACTTTCCTTGGCAAATACCAGAGGCTTTATAATTAACGAGAAGTAACGAGAGTTATGGTGGAAATTGTTATTCCTCGTGAAGCTGCTAGATGCTGTGATCAAAAAGTGGTATATACACATTGCATTACGCTAAAACGCACATGAAGTTTCGATGACTCAATATTTTCTTATCCACACCATTTGGTCCGTGTTTTGAACGATACAGAAGCTAAATACATTTATCATCCGTATCTCCAGACAATGGTCTAAGAATATTTGGAACGCAAAACTGAGAATGCCCACGGAGTGAAAAATGCTGGCTCTTGAATATCGAGCTATCGATGTGTTCGAAATAAAAAAGGACATTTAAAATCAGTTTGTTCGTTTCGGGTCTTAAAATCTGTATTAACATCGAGCGAAGAGAAATGCATTTGAAAGAAGTATGTTTCGGATGTTGATGAGGTAACGAAGCGATAAATTTAATCGTATTTCCACATTTTTCAAATGTATTACGAGTGACTTCAATATTGAATGTCATAAAACTAATTTTTCTTTGCAGTTCGGAATAAATACTGTAATGAAAATTGTATGTCTACTAAAATAATTAAAATCGTTAATAACTTTCCTCGAATTGAGAGGGACCTCGGTATATGCCGTTGTCCATTTCGGGATATCCCTGAGATACCAGATCAGCTATAGCCCTGAAAAAAGTAATGAATATATAGATAAACCGAGCACTTTTCAGAGATCATTCACGAGGAAAAATAAAACTTGCCTAATCAATTTTCCCTCTTGAGAATCCCATTTTACAGTTCCCGGATGCGTTATTTTGTACTCCAACAATGTCTCCATTTCTTGCCGAAGTCGCTGTAAAAACATTCGCATTACATTTTTCGGGTAGAGCTCATTATTTTATTGTGCTATATTTACCTGAATGAGTCCAGCAGTCTTAGTTTCGCATCGAATCAAGAGCGAGTTGTTGAGCACGATGTTACAAAATTTTTCTCGAGATTCTAAACGAGAAGCGTAATTTTAATTCGAACGAATTGCGGTGAATACATTTTAATGGATAGAATGTTGATTGCTTACCTATCGTGCATTTAGGAGCTGCGAAAAGCAAGGCAACACAACTCACGCTTGTCGTGTCGTGCAGATATATCGCCGAGGATCGTTTCTTCAAGAAATACGTCAGATACGGCGTGGGTAGGCTACGTACCCTCGCGTTTATACTTCCCGGATGAATTTTTACCACTCCATCCCCCGGTGTTTGAACTTTAGGGAAACCTTTGCGCGACCTGTGTAATTGAAAGAGCGCGTTGATTGTAAATTTCCCAATTTCAGAAAATTATTTCTTGCATCATGAAGTTTGTTCAATTGCACTTACATGGTGGTGGCGACGTTTGGATACAATCCTGCACAAACTATGGCTTTTATCATCGCCAAGTTGTTCGAATTACGATTGGCGCGATGATCGTGAGGATCCTCGCTGTCCAGAAATTTCATCTCACAGAGATGACGAGCGAATTGCCGTTTCATGTCCGACAGAAGTTTCAGAGTATTCCAAGAAAGAAAATTATCGTAGCAGAAGCGACGGGCTCGTCCGCTAGCGAAAGACGCCTCGTATCCTCTGAGAGCTTCGGCCAGAGCTATATGATCGCTGTACTGACCTAAACCGAGCTCCAATTTCTTATGATTCGCCTCGTCCTCTTTTCCGAATGGGCAGTAAAAGGCATCTTTGAATGTGAGACTAGCGGCGATAGCGAATACGGGCTCGACGCACGAGAAGAGCGATGCCCAGATTATCATTTTTCCTGCGAATAACATGCACAATAAGTCTTTGCCATAAAAGATTTTTTTAATCTAAAGAATTGCTAAAGCTCATGGGTTTACCTGTTCTCGGATCGAGGGGTAATTTAGCTAAGTGATAACCCAAAGGAGTTAAGTTTTCGTTAGTATCCAGGGCATTGAGAGTCCTTAATAATTCGAGGGCCAACTCTATCGCTCGTGGATCTGGCGGATCCATCACACTTGTCAAAAACAATTCGACTTTTCCCAACTGTAAAATTTTCGCCTGCAGGATCACCTGTTCCAGAGGTGTCCTCAGCATCTCGGGCGAAGGATACTGTTCGAAAGTACTTTGACGCGCTTTCGAGTACAAATGATAGCATTCTCCTGATTGGACTCTAAACATTAATTAATCTATTAATTAAAAGCGATCTCTTTTTTAACCCCTTGAGTGTCACTGACGCATATATCGATGAATATATGCGTCAAAATCGATATATCGACATTCAAGGGGTTAATAGATTTTCAGTCAAGTAAAAAAGAACTTCAGCTTGGCGGTAAACAATTTTTGGTACACGTATCATATTTAAGAAATAATATAAATGTTTATTTACTAAATGAAAATGGTCGGTATAGAGTTCTTTTTTTTCATTTTTAGTTACTCATACCTGCCAGCACGGCCGCGTCTCTGTTTAGCATTGGCTAAAGAAATCCACTCGGGTTCCAGTGTTTCGATATTCTTCGTAATATCGAATCTCGTTAACTTTGTACGTCCACAATCAACAACGTACACCACGTCTTCGATAGTTATAGATGTTTCAGCGATCGAAGTCGCTATTATTATTTTACGCATGCCTTCCGGCGGTGGTTTGAATATCAGTTTTTGTTCAACCGTTGGCATTCGCGAGTGCAGAGGATAAATGACGCACTTGTCTGCAAACAAAAGGAACTTTGAAGGGGCGCTTATACTCGAGCAATAGTCGTTACTCGTTTTCAACGTTTGAATATTAAGCTATTACGTGGAGGGAACTGTCCGCTCTCCAACAGCAACTGAGTCAACTTAGTAATATCCATCATTCCCGGAAGAAAAACGAGAATTGCTCCAGGACCCTTCCTTATACAGATATACTCCAGGAGCGACCCTATGAGCTCTAATGACAACTTCTCGCTGTTCGGATTTCGTAGTTCATTCGTAACGTGTTTGGAATATTTTTTCTGTAAAGTATACCGATAACTTAGAATTGTTGTTGTGTAAATTAATAATAGTAAGACGGGGTTAAGAAACATTTACCTCAATTTCTAAGTGACGTATCGCCGGCTTTATAAAACTGTTGAAATCGTTGACTTGTCCCTGACGATTCTTGGGCTTCTTATTAGGCTTTTGCTCTTCCATCGGAAATCGGAAGCTATAAGTTCAATAATGTAATAAACATACTTAGATAATTTTTTTCTGTATTTTAATGTTTCGCGCCTTCTTACCGTGTTACTTCGAGAACATCCTCCAAGAAATAATCTTCTACCGGATAAGTGAAGCCGGGAATGTGAATGTTCGGACAATTGTTGTAATAGGTGGAAAATCTGTCGGAGTTGAGAGTCGCGCTCATCAATATTACTTTGAGGTCAGGCCTCTATTTCAAAATGTGTAAATATTGTAATATTAATATGCACAAAATATTACAGAAGCGAACTTCTGAATGTTAAAAAACGCGATCAAAATGTTATTGATAGTCGAGGTTTCATATAAATTTACTTACTTTAGGAATGATTTGTTTCAAGAGTGTAATAATGAAGTCACTTTCCGTATTTCTCTCGTGAATTTCGTCCAATATAACGTGAGAAAAGTCTCGCAACCCGGGATCGCTCTGCATGTATTGAAGCAGAAGACCCGTTGTGCAAAACATTATGCTGCCGTGATCTCTAGTTGGAATTCTACCAAAATATGTTTCAGTTAGAATTATTTCAGTCGCTAAAATGATCGATTTTATTATAGATCTACATACTTTTCCAATCTGATTTGATAACCAACGGATTTTCCAAGATTCTCTGCTCTCTCGGTAGCTACTCTTTCCGCAACCGATACCGCGGATATTCTTCTTGGTTGAGTGCAAACTACTTTCGTTACACTACCGTTACCGTGTTCTATTGCATCATCGAGAATGAATTGGGCGACTTGGGTTGTTTTTCCGCAACCTGATTGTCAAAAAAAAACTACAAATATGGTCCAAATTCTCTTAAAACTATCATTAATCGGAAATTTCGCGCATTTTTATTCAGCGATATATTTGAAAATTAATTTGCTAAAATAGTTATACTTATTATTAACTACCCTCATGGAAATTAAATATATATCTGACTTTAGAACTTTCCAATGGTTTATATATCAGAAATATATTTCAAGTGTATTTTTTATACATTTCTGACATATTTATCCATTGCATATATTTCGTATATATCCTAAAATATATTTCAGATAGAATTTGTTGTCAAAATTTATTTTATATATCTTAGTAATATACCTCACATATACTTCATTTTCATGGGAATAGAAGAATAAGAAGAAACAGAATTTGATTCTGAACTTTATAATATAAAAACAAAAATAGTACAAAATTTCCTTATTGCTCATTTATACTCACCAGTTTCACCACTGATAACCATCACTTGGTTATTTTTCACAAGATCAAGAATGGCTTCTCTCATATTATAAGACGGCAATTTTGTGCGAAAATTCAACATACTCTTGTAGCTGGTCAATTTTTCTCTTTTTTTATGTTCCTCTAATAATTTATCGTCCAAACTTGGATTTCTCTCAAGTTTAGAAGACACAAGCAGAGCTTTGGAGAGATTCTGTTGTATATTTCCTGACACAATTTCTAAAAACTTTCTTTTAAAATGAGAGTCGCCGATGTGAATATATTTGGCACCTAGACTGTCATCCGCTTCCAGAGACTCGGCTGTTCCTAATCTCGGTGCATGCGGAGACTTGGTGCTCTCAAACATTTGCTCTATACTTTCGTGCAGAAAAGGATTCAACTTGAAACCAACATTCTCATTCTCCTCCATCCTTTCCTTCTTTTTGTTGTGCTTATTCTTGTCCCTGTAGTAGAGCCCGATATCTCGCCCTTTAAGGTGCGCAGGATGACTGCCTTTTCCTCTTCCCCTGCCTTTCGGATAAAGATCTTCCGATTGTTCCTCGGACGAACCATAATATCGTCTCCCGCCACTGTGATGTCCATGCTGAGAATCTCCTCCTAAACAGATAAAGCCATAATTCTAATTCGACTAACGCCCAATCTCCTCTATCATTGGAGAATAATATTAAGTTTACGTAGATCTCAATCTCAAAACTACAGTGGAAAACAAAGATTTTTGCCCTATATACAATGACAAATGTCAATGATTCTCTAATTATGAAAATGTTTCGAAAATTTCAGCTTGAATTTATCTACAGAATTTGAAGAGAAATCGTCATAAAATCGATTTAGTCGAATGAGAAGTGATAAACTATTGTTAATTAATAAAAGAGCAATGACAGGAAAGGTTATGCGAGAATAACAATAAATTTACCTCTACGACCGTGTCGTGAAAAGGATCCACGGCCAAAGTTAGGTCGGTAATCAGCCATAATGTGTTGAATCAAATAAAATTCTTACGATTATTTAATATTGTTAGTAATTGTTTTCATCGCTGGAGGAAAATAATAAGTGCAAAACTAGTCAAAACAATCCGATCTGTGTTCTCCGTCAACGCACTACTTTCGGCAAATTGATAAATCATCAATATATTTTATTAATTACTTTGTATAAGCTTTTAGTCACTTTAAATATTTTTATTTATCGAGTAATATTAATAGAAAGTATGAATCTACTTAAATTTCAAATTAGAATCAGCTAATTATGATTGTTTAATAAAATTTATATTATGATATCGTATCGCACTTGATTCCGGAAGTGGGGAATTCTTCGAGGTCCTACAGAGGACGCTCCTAGTCTCATACGCCTTTTTCCTGTCTTTTCGTCGGGTGTACATAACTGTTACCAAAATGGTAAGATCGGATATCGTGTTTTTGACATTAAATCATTTAATTAAACTTAACAGTATGTGCATCAAATGTTTCTTGGGTAGTACTGTGCATCGATAATTTATAGTATTTACGTGAACCTACGAAGATTAACGTGACGTATCTGCGTACAGTGAGGTTGTGTTCCCTCGTGACTGCAGCAATCCATCGTCAATGTTTCACTCTTTACATGTTATTCTCGACAATATTTGTTCGATTAATTTTATTCGATTTATGTGCATAATACAAGTAAATTGAAATTTAAAAAAAAAATACAATTTTACGTAAGGCGGGAGATCTTTTTTGCGTGGCATGTATAGTCCAAACAAATATTTCAAATTCCACTTTTCTCAATGAATACGTACTTTCAAATAATTTTGAGCAATTATTCATCTTCATCTTCCGCTTTAATACAATTCTCTGGATAAACATGCCACCAGTCCTCTCACTGAATGAATAATATTTTGATCGACAGGCCAAACGTACCAAGAAGGTTGGAATCACCGGGAAGTATGGAACACGTTATGGTGCTTCCTTGCGTAAAATGGTGAAGAAGATGGAGATAACGCAGCACAGTAAATACACCTGCACCTTCTGTGGCAAGGTAACTTAAAAATTTTTAGGTCAAAATGCAAAATGCGCTTGCTCGTTGATATAGATGGCGCTGATGCATCGCTATTCTTGAGAAAGAGAAAAGTATTCTGCACCTTTATAAAAACTTGTTTTGATCATTTTTTAGAAGCCTCGTACATGTCCTAACCCAGTAAGATAAGCTTGCTGTGACCACCGATAGACCATGTCGGTGGAACGCAGACTTCTACAATCGCTTTTAGCGGCATTGCGCCTGTGCGACGTTCCGAATGCCAGCACTGCCTGCATAGTTTCGGCATGTACGAGTTGCCATAGTGTGTTAACAGTGCTGACATTCGGCATGTCATGCTGCAACAATGTTGGAAATGGACATGAAATTCTGCATTCTGACACACGCTTTGTAGCTTTGTGCCATCACAGCGCTGTTGTGTCTATCTGGGAAGTTTGAAGGCAACACCTTCATGAGAATGAGCGTCAAACATGCACCTGAACTTGATATATTTTTTAACTCGTGGGTACATATATGAATCTGACACTCGAGGGGTGCATTAAAAAGGAGCATGTGTATAAAAAGGCAGGTGAGGCTGACGACGACATTTTACTCTTATAAAGTTTTGTCAGCCTCATTTCTTAATAGGTGATCATCAAATTTAAGAGTTTTAACGTAGTCTTTTATGGAAGAAACGCAATAGTCAGGCTTTTAACTGATATATGTACTTGGTGTTTAAATGCATACATAATCAATAACCTAAAATATTCTCCGATGTTTCCAGATGTCTACAGAAGTGCTCATTAAATATTTTTCTCTGATATATAAAGTTAAATAAGAAACAGCACCAATCGCATATGGTGTCGCGTATATATATTGCCAAAACGGCAACTTGGACTAACAAATTGAGTCCAACTGCACAAAGATTTTTTTCAAATTAGTGAATAGTTCTAAATAATTAATTGATGCGGTTAAAATTCTATTTCATATTTTTATTTTCATTTATTTCATGATGGACTGTTATTTGAATAGGTGTTGCGAAAGGACTACCTTAATATGTATAATTATAAATTTTCAGGATGCCATGAAGCGCGGAGTAGTTGGTATCTGGTCGTGCAAACGCTGCAAGAGGACTGTCGCCGGTGGTGCATGGGTCTTCTCCACAACAGCTGCAGCTTCGGTCAGATCCGCTGTCCGACGTTTGCGCGAAGTTAAAGAACAGTAATGTAACAAAATAAACTTGTTTTTCAAGTATCCAAATGTTAAAAATTTATTTGAATAAACCTAAATCCCACATATTTGGTTTTTTGTTCTTATTTTTAACCTTTGGGAGAGGATATAGTTTAAGAAGATTTTATACCAAAAGCGTTTCAAATGTTTCTTAAATATATATGTATCGATGCAAGACAAATTAATTGAGCTTATAAATTTCTATTAAATTCACATTGACGTAACGATTGGTTATAATAATTGCAAGGATCAATGTATTTCTGGTGTGATAAAAAAAATCCTTTTATTTTTTAAAAATTCTAGTCACACTAGGTATAGAAGCTTCTTAACAAAAAGAAATCTACAAATTAGTAACAAATACCTGTATTGTTGAATATGTCATAGTTCTACAAGCAATGGAACAATTCATTATTATCGATTTATCAAATTATGCTACAAGTTCCTGGAATGAAGACTTTCTGAGATGGAACGTATAATGCAATAACAAACTAGGAAAAACAAAATAGAAGACAATGAAGATAATACTGTCGTGTCGTATTATCTTATGCGATATTACAAAGAAAAATCGATATAGAAATATTTGTATTATCAACAATTAAGAATTACGGAAGAACCGTGCAATCAAAATTCTGTAAAATGTATAATTCGCACTGGATAGTTCGCGCTTATCTTTCACCACAATTTAAACTCTTATTAAAACTACCTGAACTTTTATCACTTATATCGATACTCCAGAAGTACTGTACAATGCTCACGGATAATTTTTAAATCCTATTGCTGTATAGATTAGGGTTTGTTTTTCTTTTTATCTCTCGCGAATTCGCATAAAATAACGATTATGAAGCTGGAAACGCATCGTACTATTTGTAATATCTCGTCTGTACATGTAAATTGGAAACGACTGTCGCTTTTCAACTATCGGGAATAAACATAGCGTTCAAAACACTCAGAGGCACGTCCGGGTTGTAACTTAGCTAGAAAAGAGTTCTCCCTCATCGAAATTCTACGATCTCCTCACTGACGACCTACGTGCTTTTCAGAAATATCGTGTATTAAACATATTAAAAGAAGAGATTCGAGCATCGAGCGCGTTTTAAAAAATTTCAATTATTCACATTCTCGAAGTTCGAGGGTGCTCAAAGGGTTTCTATCGTATGGTTTAAGTGTTGAATAGTGTACACAAGTATCAGAGCTTCTTTGCTACTTCGTATCAAGTAGAAAATAGAGTTACTCTGCGAGTTAATATTATCATCAATTCGAGCGATACGCCGCAAGCAGATTTCTATCGTAACATCGCTTTGAAATGAGCGACTACAATTCAACGAAGACGCATTGTTCGCGAATATCACGCAGCTACGTTCTCTACTTAGGGTGATGTGACGCAATTCCAGGAACAATAATTCAATTTACTTGGAGCCGCTTAATATTTTAGACAAAAGCAAATTCGGTTTCACTTCGTCTATCTATTATGAAACTGAATTTACTTTTTTATCAAACTTTAATTGTCAATGCGTAGATTGGATTACAATTTCTCAAGATGTGTCACATCGCGTTAAAGTTGTAAATCAATTCGAGTGCTGTACAAAAATAAATACTGCAATCTAATTAAAACATCTAATTAAATATTATACCATTGCACCATCACCATAACTATAAGGGAGTCTAGTGTTCTTTCTTTATTTTGTCGGAATTCTGTATGAACGCACAACATTGTACTCGTGAATAGGAATACTCTTTAGTTTTAAAAACAGTTAAAAATTAAATTAAATTTAAAAAAAAAACAGAAATAATATACCATAGAAGGGAAGGGCGCTGAAAACTGTGTATTAAGTGTTGGACAAGCGAGAAAGTCTTATCCATCAACGGTTGGACTCGTCGAGTAAATTGAGATAGCTACCGGTGAATCCAGATATAGGTACAGTCTTCCTAAAGAACGAGGTATAACGTCGTTTTATATATTTAAATAATGATGTTTTTTTTGTTAGCTCTCATAGAACGAAGCGAGGAACTATTTAGAGTAAACAGAATAAAAAGATTCAGTGCTCTCCCCTATACGCTAACATATTGTACATACAAGTTACTATATCCTAGTAAGTAATCACATCGTCACCAATTGCATTTGAAAACATTCAATTGGTCACAGCTCGGGACGGTTGCGTCAACGTCATGCGAATACTCTTCGTGACATCGGGCACCAACGCGAACCGGTCTGTCAATCACCAATTGCACACACCCCAAAATTATCAAATATGTCCTCAAGTAATTTGTCAACAATTTTTTTTTAATTTAAAAAAATGTATAACAGTGGTTTGATATGCTTCATCTACCATCCACCAGCAATTATTCACTTACGAGTCTATATCGCTTCGCGTATTCTAATCTCATACGTTCGCTTTCGCGTATTCTATCGCACAAAAAAAAACAATCGTTCTTGCCACTATTATTCACGTGCATTATCAAGGCGTACCATAAAAATGGCAGTAAATGCTCGATACTGCTATCGATTTCTAGAAAAGCCCGAGAGTATTCAACGGAAACCTCTCCGTTATCTCACGATCGGTGTAAGTCATTATTAATTCGTAAAATTCTCGTTCAAGATCTCACTGTCTCGATCGATATAGGTAGTCCTGGATAGTTGACCCCTTGGACGATGTTGACGTCATGGAGCGTCGATACGGCACAGGTTTACACGTAATTCTGCCGCCAAAGGGATTAAGAATCTTACCGTTATGTTCACCGGTATATCGCCGTCCTGGCTAGACGGCAGAAACTCTCACACGTGGATCTCTAAGAGTCGATACTCGAATTAGAATTTGATAAATACATCAACAAGTATTGCGAGCAGTTCTTATCCCCGAAAGCTGCCCGATATTAGCTAGCCTGCCACTTGAATTTGCTCTTCATTATCCACTTTTGTCCTAGACTGTGAGGATCGCACAGTGCCAGTGCGGGTAACGCTGGGTCGCCTGGCCTTGGTATCGACAAACAATGACCGGTATTCGTATGCTTGATTATCTTCGTCTGCAAAAAAATCATACTCCATTCGTTTTGTGAAGTAATTATGTCTCTTTATTATAAAAATATCTCTTTGATGCTGCCACTGTATAGAAGAATCAAAGAAGAATGACTGGCTCTGCGAGACCCCCCCAAGCCCTTATTACTCCTCCAGTCTCCCCCAGCTAGGCTCGGATTATCCCGAGTTCCGCAATAAGATAAGACCCACCTTGCCCGGATTATTACAAGTCCCACAGTTAATTCCCCCTTTGGCCTGGATTATTGTAAGTCCTCCTCTCGAGCACAGACTATCACAGCCACTCAACGAGACAATCTATACCCCTAGGCCCTTTTTATTCTAGGGCCCCCTAGAATCTCCCCCAGCCCCGGAATATTCTTATCCCCTTTGAAGCACGCCTCAAGCGAGTGACAGGCGGTGTCGGGGAGAGGGCGGGAGGGATGGGAGCAATAACAGGGATAGGGAAGATTCAATGACACATCGTGATGGCGCTTACCTCCCAAGCTGTCCGAAACCTTAGTGATACAATATAAGGATTTTATAATCATCGACTTACCTCTTCGTTGTATACCCAGGCTTGATTGCCGCCCATTCCGTGACAGCGAACTATTTTAACCGGACCCTGTGGACTCGCTGCGTCCAGGCACATGTCATCCGACATTATTTGTTGCCTCTTCGTATAGGCGAATACCTAAAAGTAGTTAAATCATTTTTTAAACATAATTTGGGAACCGTCGAATTGTTTTAACGAGAATTCGATTGGTTTTATAAGGTCATTTGCTTACCTGGTTGCCGCCCATCCCATGACAATAACTCAGTCCAACGTTTTCTCCCGTTCTTCTGCCCATTGTGTCCAAGCAATTCCGTATCTCGACGTTCTTCACGTCACCGAGATAATAGTAATCCAGAGGCATTGGTGATTCCGGATATATGTTTTCCAGATACCACCTGAAACTCTTGCACTTGAGCTTCTCTCGTAGCTTTTTTCGCTCGGATACGTCGCCCACCGGGACACTCCGGGCACCTAGAAACAATTATATTGAAAAAATGGTTCGAATAATGAATGCAAATTACCGATATATTCCAATTCTACTGCTAGTGCGCGCATGTGAGTGCGGTGAATAAAAACGAAATCAGATGTGGTACAAATATGCGTGCCAAATGATATACACAGTATCGTGTGTCTGCCTTAAGCTCTCCTAATGAAACCTAAAAAAATAATGATTACATTCGGTGATATTTTGAATTTCTGTAATTGATATACAACCACAATTACGCTTTCATTGACCAGATATGGGCATTATAACGTTTCATTATTAATTACACTTTAATTATACGTTCAAATAACAATTGATATTTCACATAAACTCGATTGAAAATTAACTTTCGTATTTGTACATTGAAACATCATTAAAGAGACTCGAGCGGCGCTGTGTATGAGAATTATTAAAATACATTTTTTTGAAGTTGCGGAATCATGGAGTTGATTTGTAATTGAATAACAGCCAATTAATATAATGCCCATCGCCATCTCGAAACATCGGTGTTGCATGCATTTTCGGTATTCACGGAGAGAATAGATAACTATACAATATTTCAGGGGGGTCTCGACACGAAATTCGGAAGTGGATGTAACGAATCTTATTAACGGGTATCTGATAAAGTGATATATCACGTAAATAGTAACCCATAGCTTGTAGAATCATGCGAATATAGTATAGTCTGACGATAAACATGCTTGCAGGCAGAGTGCGACAGCGTGTTAGCCGCTCGTTTATATTCTGCTGTTTCGATCTCACGTATTAGTGCTACCTGGATTAATGTTGTAATAGAAGTACTTCCACTGGTCCAACCAGACCTCTGCTAGCCTCGCATTGTTGTGGTTGACTATCTTGCTCGTACCACCGGGGAAAGTGTACGGCGTCGACTTACGGAATACATGCCCGACATGTGAGCAAGTCGCTATTTCCAATGTCCCACCACACATCCATATCTAACCAACTCAGTTCTGTTAGTATGTTAGCAATTGCATATTTGTTAGGTTGACGATATAAATTCTAACACAAACGTATTTAAAAAAATCGATTCAACGGAGCATTTTTCCCCCTAAAATAACAAGAATTATCAGCAACAGGATGGTCGCCGCAGTAACGACAGTCGCTCACCACCTAAAATCGCTTGTTCAATAAATGCATTCAAGAAGCACAGAATATCTGATGTTAGTCGAGTTGGATGGATGAGTGGTTAAGACGTTTAGCAATTAACGTTCTGACAATATCCTGAAATACATAAAGCAATTCGGTGTATGTGACGCGAGCTCACAAGCTTTGCATATCAGATACCCGTTCGAACGGACAAGGAACGAGCAAATAATTTTACTTTTCTTATCACTTCCTGAAATTCGCACAGTCGATAGAGTTACAACTAAAGCTATAATACGCGCGATTCAGACAGCCCGCTGTGTCGTTCGTTAGCGGATAAAAATCGAGGCGGACGCAAAACGAGCGAGTTATCTTAAATAACCAATAACGCTGTCACGCGTGAGCATTGCTAACTATATGATAACAGTATACAGGCGGGAGTATATATGCGGGTGTCTCGTAACAATGGACATCAATCGTTTCAATTTTTTACAATCAATGGGTAGGCTAACCTGGGTTCATGGCATAGTAAAAGTCTCTCCACTCATCCATCCAGACTTCGGCAACCCTCGCCGCGTTGTGAAGTACAATCTTGCTGACACCACCGGGAAACGTGTACGGACTCTTGTCGCGGAAAACATGACCCACGTGGGAGCACGGACTGATTTCTAAAATGCCACCGCACTGCCAGACCTACAATCAAGCTCGAACAGTTTTACAAATTGTCACTCGTATCTCGATGCATACGCGCATTACGTATCCTGTATCGCGGCACGCGCGACACAAATGTTCCTGCAAATTTATCTCTTGACCTTACGGGCAACAGATGTTCATCGGCTTCGCCCATACGTCACTTGCTTTACTAGGACAATAAGTCGCTAATCGCGGGTAGAACGTATGCGAAGATTTTTATACTTTTCACGTGTCTTAAATTATAGTTATCACTTCAATTTATTAAATTAAATTGAATGTTATTTTTTGAATTGCTATACAATGACTAATACAATGTGGAATTTTTATCGTTTTTCGAATTTTTCACGAAGTAATTTGGCTGTAGTTGAGTTATTATTTTTAAAAAATCGATCGTTACATTAATACTCAACCTCTCACATTTTAATACAAAAAAAGAAAGAATGAAAAATGGTCGCAAAGAGATGAAAATTACAAGCGAACAAACGACGTTGTCTCTCTAATGATTGTTAAGAGCATAATTCATGTAGCAATATTAAAATATTTTAAGGTTTTTGTTATTGTTTAAGCGTGTAGTGCTTTCGATTCTTTAAACGACAGAATTGAACATCAATGAAGCTCAAGGAAGGACAAAATGGAGATTAAACATTTTTTTTTCATTGTCAGAACTCACCCTGAAGCTCATTTCGAGATTCTCGCCGCCCCAGATATCCATACCTTCGTCGTAGGCACCTAACTTATAAAAGTAATCTTTGTCGATCGAGAATAGTCCGCCAGCCATGGTGGGTGTTCGAAGTGGTGCAGTTCGATCGCCATTTCGCCTATCCATTTCTCTCTGCGCAACTCTGTACCTGAGTACCATCAATTTGCATGATTAATGGGTCGTACCAGTACGGCAGTAAACGAGGAAAACGCTTTCGGTTGAGCTATAGATAGATGTTGCTAATTTACCATCTAAAATTGAGTTTCCAATTGAAGCCTCCCCAGGTCATGTCACTTGCGGTTATGTACTCGAACGTATCGTCGCTAATAACGTCTATAATCGGACACACGACCGTTGTTCTGTCTTCCGCGATTCTCGATAAAAGTGGCTCGAGCCAACCCTCCGTGCACTCGCAGTGAGCATCTAAGAATGTTATCACCTGTCCCTTCACGTGCTTAGCACCCAAAAGCCGGGCTCTTATAAGTCCCGAACGTTTCTCCGTTCGAAATACATAAGTCGGAACGGGCAGAGTCTTTACGTAATCCTCGAGATCCTGTTTGAGATGATCTGCAAAGTTAATTAAGATAAATAACTTCCATAATTGTCAAACAGATTTAATTATAAAATAAGAAATAAAAATTACCCTTTTCACAAAAGTTACCATCTGATAAAAACTTTATAATGATAATACATCTGAATTATAATTACTGAATTATGAATTATAATTATTTTTGACAACTTACCCCGTTCACTCGCGTCGTCCACGAGGATAATTTCCTTGAGTAGATTTTTCGGTGATCGATTGATAACAGTCCAGACAGTTCGGAGCAAAGTACTCCAGGCTTCGTTGTGGAAGACAATAACGATACTGGTATCGGGCAAGTACTTTGGATACTTTTTGTTCTTGCAGCCCTCGAGTCTAACGTCTTTGAGGGATCGATTCAACGATATCATATCGCTAGCCATGAGATTGAACTGATTCAGTTTGAAGAGTTCCTTCTGCTCGGCTTCTTTCTCCGTTGATATGCGAACCGCCGACCCTAATTCTCCTGGGTTCCCTTTGTTTTCTTTTATTGATTTTGCCGGGTGCCACGAGTGAAGCTCCGATTGTTTGTATCGCCGGTGACCGTTCTCCGACGGCATCTCGTCGCGAAATTCCTCGGCATGCGGCTGACTCTCTTCCGTCAGCGTGGCTTGTTTGTTGCTTTGCGTGCATCCCCATCCCGAGCCCCCGATACAGTCCGAATAAAACATTAGCACCATCACGTCGACGAGGAACCATACCAGCGACGTCAGCAGTATCACTCGACACGTGTGAATGCGAATCTTCGAGCGAAACATCTTTGTAGTTTGTCGTATGTTGCGGAATCGTCGTTTCGGACGATACTGAGCTGCTCATTACCCAGTCGTTTTTTTCTTCTCGTATTGGGCTTCTCTCGACGACTAGAGATTTGCCAATTATCGTTTATATTATCAACGTCTCTCCTTCTCTCTAACTTACATGCACGTTGATAAGATTAATTTCGCCGCTGAATTTCGTGATGTCTCATGACGTGTCCGACCAAACGAAGTTCTGAAAGAGAGAATCGCAACGTCATCGTTAGAATTATAGACGGGAAAAAACAAACGGCTTACTTCGTTACGTCCCCCACACCCCTTTCTATCGATGTGTAGCCCTCGCGATAACGCGGATACATATGCAACGAGTCGAACCGAGTCTCAGCAATTTTATTTATCACGATGTGCGGGAGACCCCCGTCGAAGTGGATTGCATTACCGAGTTTGTTAGTGTCTATATATAATGCAGAGGCAGCGCGTAGTGCAGTTTCATGTATATGTAAACGTAAAGCATATACGAGACAATGAAATCGAATCGACTTTAGTACTCGGTGCGTCTGCACCATCCGACAATCACGTGAATCGCTTTCGATACGTATACGCACTGTTGTATTTTATTAAGGACGACGAGCGAGACGTACACACGACGTTCCATGCTCGAAGCTATGAATATTCGTCTATCGAGTGATGAGTTCTGCACAATGCGCGACGAGTTGAAAACATTTACCCTCAAATTGATATAATCAATGTAACAGCGGTTAGTTTTGAGCATAATAATCGAATAACGAAATGTGGCATTGCTCGCCATTTGATAACTGTGATTAGTTTAATGACGAACATTTCTGTGGGTTCTATACACCTGGGCATAACAGCAATGTTATGCCCAGCGTGTTTAACGGCGGTAGCATCGGCAATTCAACAGCACGAAGTATCAGAGAGTAGAAACAACGGCGCGATGATCCTATTCCCCGCGGGAAATTGAATCCTTCCACTGAGCGAATCTGCTCGTCGTTCTTTCTCCTCTCTCGCGAGCTCCGGACGTGCGGAAACGACGCAACTGTGTTTTATTGGAAAGCGGCTATCGTCGGTGTGAGAGAAATCGGGAGGATGTAAGCCCACGCGCTGTTGTAACTTTGCTTAAACGCTCTAAAGCACAGTCAGAGACTGACGAGACGAGATACCACGATGGCACGTACTCGTTCGGACTATTAAAACGCGACCGACCCACACTACACCCTTGCCATTTCAACGTCGCAATTCAATCGGGATAAAGCAGCTTAAAAAAAAAACGAACTCTAGCATATATACATTATTCGTGAAATTGTAAAGACATTCCGTCCAAGTGTTTAGCACTCCAGGAAATCTGGATATTAGTATGGAAGTAGCATAATAATACGAAGAAGAGCGACGGTGACAGTAATGAAATTGCGGCCAGGATTAAGTTATCCGCAGCTCTAATACTTTAATTATCGTGTTTTACGATGAAATAAAACATGGGGAGATAACGAGGTTGGTCCAGATGTTAAGGGGCGGCAAATCCTCTATCTGCTAAATCGGTCGGTAACAAATCTTTCCATACACATTTTATCTATGGTGTCGGAACTTTACCGATGAGATCAAAGCTTTACAACATGCATGGAACATCAGGCAATAGCCTGATAATAATGTTTTACATAATAATGTAAAACTTGTTTTTTTTTCTTCTGAAATCTCAATGAGTCCTAAATAACAATTAGTCTAGAAAGGTTTGTTACCAACTGAGTAACATCGCCTCGTCTTAATAATACAGTCACTAGTGAATAAACAGTTAAGTGCAACCACTTTTTTATCATACTTATTATGGAAAAAAAAAATTTATAAACAACCTATGCAGCAAAATATGTGAAACATTTTTAAAAATCGTATTTTCATTGCAAAGTAAATAAAAGAAAAAAATCCGAAAAAAACCAATGAATGAACGAGTCAATATAACCTACACTTTTAATCGAAATCAGTTTTCGATGGCACGCTAAGCTGGTGAAATTGCATAAAAATGAACGGATTTAACTCCGAATGTTGATATAAAACATAAATAATCCTGATGAGCCTTAAAAAAGTCTTCGTTTATTCACCGGTGACTATTCATTCACTGGTTACTTCAACCTAGTACCGACGGATGCCATTCAAACAAACAACAATTTTATTTATCATTACCGTTCATACGAAATACTGACAATTCTCCTCATTGTGAAATAATTAAGAGTTGTCGAAAAACAAATTTGAATTTTTGATTACAAATTTGATTATTTGAAAAAAAATGTATTCCTTCATTGATAATACTGATTTAGTTAAGTCCTTAACCGGTATTGACCTACTGATGAGATGATGCGTTTATTTGATAGGCTGACGATTAGACGTAATTCTGCTTCTGAAGATGTTAAAATCATTTTCGAATCTTTGTAATTTGTTTATTTACAATTAGTATAATTATTATTTTTGTTGGACTATTAACTTGAATAGTAAATTTTTTAAGTAAATAAGCTTCTCCCTATGTGAACGAAGTTGTATTGTAAAAGTTACCGCACTCGGTTCTTCGTAGCTGGTTGCAACAACACTTCAGACCTATTATCTCTTTCTGTGCAATTAATTGCTTAGCAAACATTAACTTTGCTCACGTTATAATTACTACATTTACCTCTCGATTCTAACAAAACTAGAGTTTCGTATGGCTCGGGCGCTAAGCGCCTTCGCGATCGATCATTAGATAGATTGGATTTTTTAAACCTCCTTTGACCCGCTTGTAACCACAGTTTAATAGCCGTTATGACAGGTTAAAAGGGAGGTAAATAATCACTTTGAACATTGAAAGAGGGTCGAAAGAGGTGAATCAAAGAACGGTTATATCAAAGGGTTAAGGATGGTTTAAGGGGTTATACGCAGTTGCAAGGCAAAAAAAAGTCGTTTTTTTACGAATTTTTTCTGAAAAGGGATTTTATTTGATAAATACAAGAAATATTAATAAATGTAGTGGTAGCTTTTAAGTTTATATCGGCATTTTTCGTTTTCAAAAATATTGATTTACACTGCTCCTGTAGAAGATCTCCTGGAGGTCCTCCAAAAATGGTGTCTGGCAGTGAGCACGATATCTCCGGTTTGGATTATTTAAAATAAAATAACCAAAAATCTAGGTATTGATCAAAGGAATAGTCGAAATTTTTATTTTTGACAAAATGGCGGCTTTAAAATGAAAAAATTCCCATTTTTGACCAAAATTTGTTCGTTGATTTGTTTAAAAAATAGAAATAATTAACGGAAATCTTATTCCTATCTGAGAAGGTTGAGTTAAAATTGCAGACCGATCACTTGAGTCGTTTTTGAGAAATTGTGCTCACCGACTTTGAAAACACCGCTTTGAGAAAAACGCGTTCAAAGTTTCAACGCGTACTTTGTAACGCTCCGAGCGTCCTTACAAATATGCATGTATCTCCAAGAATATTTGCCGGATCGATTTGAAAATTTCAGAGAATATACTCAAATATATGTACATTCCAAAAATGCAATAAAAAAATCGATTTTTTACAATTTCCAACCAGGTATAACCCCTTAAAAAAATTTTTCAACTCCTTTAATCCTCAATATGGACCATTAATCTGGGTTTTAATGAGGGTCAAAGGTGGTTCAAAATTTATTATCTCGATTCTTTCATATATTGTTATACCATAGAGAGACATGCTTTTCAGTTTACTGTGTATAAAAGGGTGGTAACCAATGTCTCGAAGACTCAATCTCTCGAATGGGTTTTGACCGACAGGAACGATGCAATTCGTCAAAATGCAATTCGAGAGATTGAGTCTTCGAGACATTGGTTACTACCCGTATAAAACATTGAATTAGTGACACCAAAATAATGTTTTCAGAGGAATACACATTGTACGTTTGCTCATTTATCAAACAATTCTGAGATTTTTTCGAGCTGCGCCTGTGTCGGCTAATTTTTCAATGTGACATGCGGCTAAGTCGTTATCGCGTGAGCCAGACGCAGGCTGTGTTGAAGGAAATATTTGCCTAATAGGAACACGAGGGACACGTCAGAGCCTCAAGTACACAACAGAAGTAACTTAATGTGCTGTTACATGATTGTGTTATTTTCATGTTGGTTACGAAAAATAATTTGTTTTTTTTCAAGCTGCTCCGTTCTTTAAAAAAAAAAAAACATTTTCGTGTTAACGTCAGTCGGATATTATATTACTTTTCTCAAGGAGCGATAATACAAGCTCGAAATATCATTCGTGCAAGAGAGATAACTGTTTTTTTCAATACCTCCAAAACGGTTGAGGTTAAGAGTAAGAATCAAGTGTCATTCAATGTGGAATTAATGACGTCCAATGCTTATGCCGATAGTGTCCAAACTCTTTCGGAGAAATGGTTCTGTGATTTTTTTTCATAATCAAGCAATGTGATACTACTCGGTCGATAATAAAAACTGTAATCTGAATTTCTCTGCCACGGCTGTTCTGTCGGATAAAACTCGAGAACAATAATTCCCTTCGACTAATAATTATGCAGCACACGATTATTGTATTTTTTATTCGACAGATGATCCGTGGCGGATATACCTATGATAGCAAAATGAGTTCTATTTTTCTCGCACCTAGAATTGTGTCGCATCGGCTTAATATAACATGAGCTCGAATTGCTCGACTTGTAACTCTACATCTTTCGCCCATTAGCGTAATAACGTTGTCCGCGCAAGCACAGTCTGATATACCTACTAAAGTAGCAAACGTGGCAAACCGACGAAGCGGAGGTAACGAATGAGCGCACGCATACCCCAGTAAACACGCTACGTTGCAAATTGCATCTACACCACGATGCTGTACTAGAAACTAATTATTGTACTCTTGCAATAAGCCTCTATGCTAGAAAGCTATACGTATGGCACCGGCGTTACCGTGACTCAAAACGAATAGCCAGTGCTCGAAATGAAGAACTCGAGTGAAATTACGTGGGTCCCTGGTACGCTAAACGCATTTCAGACCGTTGAGTCTCTCTAAATGTTCATAACAGCAGAGACCGGACGTTGAAGGGAGAACGGAAAAGAAATCGTTCATCTCGAACCAGGAAAGAGCGAGATAGCAGATAAGGGAAAGAGCGCTTGTTTATTTACCGGTACTTCATTTGTGCGTCACGCCGACGAGTCGAGCGATCGAAGCGATTAGCCAAAACTGTCGAGCTACGGTTACTCGGTATCATATCAGGATTTATCGATCTTATTATAGCACTGTAATGCGAAGCACGATATCGCACTGTGTGGCACCAAAGAAACTTGACGATGGACAACGTTTCTGTGCGATGTAGTTGTACCTCCCGGGTCGTCAAAAACCGAAGTGTCGTGCGTATTGGGTGTTGTAAACAACATTTTTAATGATAAGCTGGTGGAATTAGGGTGAAGCTAGCCGCACCGCTGACGCCAGGGCCGGGCTCTACCGAGCAACGTGGAACGTACGCCTTATAGTACATTATCTAAATTTTGTAGTAATACCATTCATAGGATACAGTATCCATTTATAAGAATTTCCGCAGAAACGATGGTGAATGTTTTTTTTTTAAAGCAAAAATGTGTCAACTGACGCATCTATTAAGCGGGCGTCGACGCAATTTTTTACATCATTAAAATGTGGCACATACATAGATATAAGTATCTTGAATGCATAGGAATCAAAATTATAAGGGAATGAGATCGTTAAACAATTTATAACTAATTGTTATAAGGCGGATCGGCGGTGTCAAAGACGTTTCGTCCAATATTATTTACAGGCATTTTTCTAGAGTATTGCAATTTCTCGTAGCCTCGGAAAGATCAGAACGTTATAGATATTTAAGGGAGTCGAGTCACCCAAAAATCGGTGATTTCAATTGTTTAATATCTCTGATGCTATGTACATGCATTGACAGATGCGAAACACGTAACTTGGAGTTGGAATCAATATTTTATTCTGCATCTAACAGCTATGTATCTTCTGTGGTTCACCCGCGAAGTCAGATTGAAATTTTTTTATTCTACGAGTAAACCAGAGTTAATTACTGTGTCGATTGGTCTGCGCAATGTCCTATTTTCTTCGCAAAAAAAATATTCCACGGGACGAGCGGACCAAATATTTTTTTGTCCAGAAACTATTGATACAATTTTTTAAAAAATGTTATCGCAATTTTTTGTTTGTTGCAATATATTTCTTATAAATCTAGCTTTCGTCTATATATTTGCGCCACTTATACCGTGGGGCTGTTCGTCGTAAACCACACAGTACACCAATCTGTGCAGCGATTTATTTTGGGTTACGTACAGAATCAATTACAACACTTTAGTTAGTGTAGTGAAAAATGGCTTTTAACGTTCCGCTTATATGAAAGAGTTTGCACCATGTTTTTTCTTCCAGATAGTATTCGCACATTTAATAAACAATTTTTTAAGATTTTTTTACTGAAGAAAACTCATAACATACACAAACATTATTTTCATTCATCATTATTGATACACAAAAATTTTAAGCAAATGGTCTAGATTCAACTCTAAATAGTTTTAAGGTTAAAAAAGCTTTGGTAATCGACGACCTTATGTTGTATAACGTTGAATTACGTTTCGACCCTTCGTTCGAGACCCTCTTCAGTATGTTTTGATTATTAAAAGTCCATCGTAATGTGATTAAACCAACCGTGTTCCGATTCCCCGTTCAGCCGAGCACTTGTCTCCAATCGCATGTGTTATGTTGGTGACCGGTATCTCCGGTCTTATTTTTCCTATGATTTTATTGTTGTTGTTCTTTATTTGTATTATTAAATGTAATTTGACCGGAGTAAATGTTACAAGTTCACCGTCACTAAATTGTCAGTTGCCTACATTGGAAAAAACGAGTACGTGCTTCGTTGAAATTTCTGTGGTATGTGTAACTCAAAGTCGCAGTGTGATGGTTTTATTCATAGATACTTTGAAATATTAATACGCTTGCCTTCGTCGTTAAATTTTATACAACTACTACTTGGAAAATTCATTATGTGTCTGAATATTACATGCGCATAATAAATTTTGCGTCCACTATAACAGTAACTTAAGAAATACGGACATTTTTCTTAATGCATAATTCTAATTCGCTAACAAACCTGTGAACTAAATTTACAAACGGCATTTAAAAATAATAAACATTGTAGAACGTATTTTATCATTTGTACACCTTGTACAGAAAATGTTATGTCAACATAGTAAATTTCCCGTACTCTATAACAGTTAATCAACAAATGCATCCAATTTTTTTCCAGTATCGTAACTGTAAATATCTAACACAAATGAACAAGAAATTTATGAATAAAAACTTGTAAATAAAAACTTCTAGTACTTGCACTGTAATTTTCTAGTGATTTTTCAAAAAAGTAAACTGTAATACATAAATAGCTGGAAGCCCTTACGTTGCAGCGGTTCGAATAGGATTTCCGTTATTGGAGTAGACGGTTGTGCGGGAACGAGCCTGGCAATAGCGAGGATGCAATACTGACTCATCCGTCCGTTTGACGAGAGAGGCACGATATATCGTGATAGGCGTCGTGAGATCCGTTAAGCTGTGGCCACGGTAGCGCGTTGACCGACGCGACTACACACTACGGTCTACCTGTAGTTTCCAGCGTTTGCGGGCGACCGATCTATGTTGATCGACATCGGACGGAGTCATAAAACGGTAAAATACGAAGCGGCTACTGCAGCCACGCACGCACGCACGCACGCACGCACGCACGCACGCACGCACGCACGCACGCACGCACGCACGCACGCACGCACGCACACGCACGCACGCACACACACACACACACACACACTTGTGTGCGCTGTAGAGCTATATACAAGTGCAAATGCATTCGAATGTACCGGTAGTAGTGCAGACCCCTGTAAAGCTAGCGGTCCACAAATCGAAAAAAAATATTTAGTACCTACCAACATTAGGTGCTATATAAATTCCAAAGTGAAGAGTTAGGTGCTCGTCTGGTTTCGGGTATACTGTGCAGTATAGCAACGAGGTTGACGCGATGCATATATTACTTAAAATTTGGAGCGCGGTCATAGCTTAAATCGGTAGGTCAGACCCGATCTATCGGAAAATCCGTCGGTTTCACCTTCATCGTCGAATCACAAATATACTACATAATATAGTGTAGCGAATGTCTCTATTTGACCGTTCACAGAATGTCATTGCAAATAAAAAATGTGCAAATTGGATCTTGCCAATTACTGGAGACATTTGGAGGACGCAATTTGCTAGATACAAGTTAAAGTTTTTTTCTCTCTTTTTTGTCACATAGTATTTTTATTTAAATCTATTCATTTTTGGAAAAGTTGCGTGATTGTTTAAAATATGCGCAAGTTAGAGCCACAATAGATTTTTTTTTAAATAAAAACTTTCATCGATATCGGACCTTTAATTAAAATGAACGGAACAAACAGGCTGATATTCGGCTGGCAAGTAGGGCAGTAGTTATGCTCTATTGTTTGTTACAATTTACAACATAATTGGAACACTTGTTCGGATTTTATTAAATTTCTTATTTTTCGAAAGATCTGTTTTTGTTCTCTTTGTTTTATCCCACGAATACCCTGCAGTTTTTACGATCCTCCATTTTACTCGGTAAGAATACCCCCCCCCCCCCCGTTATGCTGTCGCAACTGATTTAACCCCACTACAGTGCATTTGCCAAGGGTATAGGGAAATTGCGGAAAAACTGTGCTGATGCGTTCGGTGCTTTCGTAAGTCCTGATGTTAATGCAAGTAAACTCGAACACGAACACCAGAAGGTACTTACGGAAGAACCTCCTTTCCAGTGATATAATGCGCCAGCCAGTGCACGGCTAAGTAGTCACCATCCAAGCGATGAGAGATTCTTGGGAGACTACTCGAGCCGCACACTGACCACTCACATGTCAGTGCAAAGACAGAAAAATAAAATCCATTGATGTCGGACAGGAATCAACCCTGCGTGCAGGTCAGCTGCGTGCAGATCCGAGGCTCCACAACTGAGCGATTGCTTTCCCAGATTTGGCGCTCTGGTTACCGAGCATTTTTAGCTACAGATTTAAATAGTTTTTAACAAATATAGTAATGCTTAAGGACGATCGGTATTGACTATCAGCGGAATTTACAAAGAGGTTTGAATTTGAATGGATTTTGAATTTGTCGAAAAATTGACGTCGTAACTCACGTCAACTTTGATCAGATAACCTTAAATTTTCTACAGCGACAAACTCAATTCACGAATTCAGCGGTGCTAGATGTTAAATTTATTAAAGAGCGGCAGAAGGGTTCGGATTTTGTAGACATTTGAATTATTAAGTTTTTAACCGCTTCTAATTTTCAAAATATTTGATCAAAATAAACTAAAACTTGGGACACGTACGTAACGACGTTCAGATGGATATTTATTATCAAATTTTGGGAACATCCACAGAGGTGTTCAAATTTTACAGAATGTTGAATTTTTAAATTCACGATCCCCCTCGGAAATAAAGTATATGCAAGATGTATTAAAAATATATTTTGACAGAAAATTATATATCTCAGATATATTTCAGGATATATACGAAAGATATTCAACGGAAAAATATATCTGAGATATATCGAAAAAATAGTGAAAATATATATTTATGAATAAACCGCCGAAAAGTTCGATATTACGAATATATTTTTCAATATATTTCTTTTCTATGGGGAGATTGCCGCGGATTGTCAAGATAAAAAGCCTGTAACTCGTAGATTGCTTAAGCAAAATGATAAAAAATTTATCACACAAGTAATACAGTTCAATCTCATTATTGCTTACAATATTCGTGAAAATATATCGATGGAATAAATTTCCAAGTATTTTGAATGTTTTCATTTCTTAACGAATAATATTTCGTGAAACTTAAGCTTCTACAATTATTTTTAAACAAGGATGCAAAGCTGAAGTAATCTTGCACATTACTACCTCATTACTTTTCACCATTCACAAAGCTTCCTCTATGAGGATGCCAAAATAAATGAGTATACTTACTAATAGAGGTGGCTATGTGAAAGATGGAACATAATAAAGAAGTAATTTGGAAGATTTCACTTTGCATCCTTTTATAGGGTAGAATAGTTAAGATATTTTAATGAATAAAAAAATGTCTTATTTTTATAAATGTAATTTTTATTTTAAAAAATATACCATGATTAATAATACTTCATTGGAAAATAGTAATAACAGACAGTTTGCATTCAAGTAAAAATTCTCGTACTTTAATGTGTATTTTATTGATCGGTATGAAGGAGTGACTTTTTGTATGTCTGTAGCTTTAGCTAGCTCGAAACGCGATTCTAAATATTGTTTAATGATCGATGTACACATTTTTTGGAACATATGTACACTTATATACACTTTGCATGACACAAAATGACATTGGAAAAGGTTGAATCTTTTGAAAAATGACAATTTGGGAAAGGTTTGAAATCTTTTAATTTATATGCTTTCCTACAGTACCGACCGTTAAATGAATTATCTTTTGACGTCACTTATCATGTTCTTTATTATTTCGATCATATTTCGTTGAAATAGTGAACAGCGACAGTGCTGCGCTTCAAAATTTTTGAGATATATGTCAAGTATATGCGTGTAGCCCTAACAAAATCTCGGTGTAAACACAAATGGCTGTTGCTCTAACATGCCTGTGCGCAAGATATACATAGTTCGCGATGTCGGCGCTGTTATCGTTTTCGTCGCGCAATACAGGAACGAGTGAACATAATATCTTCCAAGGGACGAAAATTAAGCAATTGTGGACTGCGTATGCGCGAATCTATATTTTCAATACTGCCATGAAATTGGCCACTTTTGTCCCACAAAACTGTCATACAAAAGACGACTTTTTATGCACGTGTTACATAAAACATATTTATATTATAAAATAAAGGTTGTATAGTTGTAATATATATTTTTTTTTTAAATCCAAAATATATATTGGTGTGCATGTTTTATATTGAACTTACACAATACTTTCAAAAAAGATATATTCTCTTTACACATGTGGTAATATTTTATTCGCCACAAGCAGATATTACTTATTCATTACTTATACAAGCAGAATACAATTCCACTTGTTCTGTTTTCTTTTATTTCCGAACTGCGCATCAGGCCTAGCTTACAGCTTCATGACACCTAACTTTTTTAACACTGATGGAAAAGTATTTTGATCAATTTTGGTTTCCTGATTATGAAAGTTTCGTGAACAATGCAAAATAAAGAAGCAATTGGCAACGTTCCACTTTGCAGTCTATTTTATATACTATACACACCATCGTGCTCAATTTGCCAGAATAAAAACAGTCGGATATTAAAAATAAAAAAATTCTATCTAGTATTCAATAATAATTTATTATTATTATTTAAATAAGTAATCTGAATCTACAGACTTCGATGCAAGTTTGTACCAAACATCGGCAAAGATTATTCTGTTTGTATAGAAACTTTTCGCTTACTAGCTCAAGTTCTATGAAAGATATACTGAATAGCCGAGAATGTATGTGTGCAATTATGTGCCGTATGTGCAATTATAAAAAACAATTTGACTCGATTACTGACAATTTACGAAAGATACAAGCGATTCTTTCAAGCTGTTTGAATTTTTTGTGACTCGCACACACATACACGGACGTATGTTCAGGTAATCCCTCTCTTTTCTTTTTTTGAAACAGAGAACACTCGGGGTTTTTCTGATGTTTCGAATTGTCACGTGTAAAGCGGACGCTGTAAGAGAGGTTGACAAAAGGGCAACGGTACTATATTTCTAGTATACCAATACCAACAGTGCTATTGGAGTACTTTGATGTCTCGTACGTATTGGTGTACGCGATTCAAGTGCGACCGAGCGTGTGTCCATTGTTGAACCGTTAGTCTAGCGGCGTAAATCGCGCAGGGCACGCGCGGTCTACCCACTCGCATAATAAATTTGCGAATACGGGAATGAATATTATACGAATGATATATACGCGCATACGTAAGATATATACGTGTATATACAGTATAGAGTGCAGTACAGTGGGTAGATAGCACGCAAAGCATGGCTTACCGATATCATAAAAACCGGAGACAGGCAGAAAAGAGCGCGTGAGTTGTCGGGCGACTGCGAGCTGGTGCGGTGACTATGGCATATAGCACTTTTCACATTGCCCGTTTTGATGCGGCAACTCGGAGGTGCCACGATGACCTTACACGCACGCATGCACTCTCTCATTCTCCGTCCGTCTCGCCTTTCCTCTCACGTTTATACTTAAACCTTCTCTCTTGCAATCTTCAGTACTCTATTGGAAACCTCGACTATGTTGCCTAAGTAATTTGCCATTTAAAAATAGTGGTCTTGTTCCATCAGATATTAGACAAACTGTCAAAGTTGTGTTATATAATTCATTGCTTTCCCGATCATTTTAACAAGAAATTTCGACTTAAAAACGGTTACATTATCACTATTTCATACGAGACAGTCGCTGAATCAACAACGTATTGCGGAATTTCGTGCATATTTGGATTAGATAAGGTTGAATATAAAAATGCTGTCTGTTGGTTAGATTATAAGGATTTCGATGCGACCGTGAAAAAGACTGCTTACTGAATATTTTTTATGGAAATTGCGACGTATAACGCAAGAGCATAGCAAATTCTTGCACAAATCGCTGGATCAGCGGAATCAGAGTGACTTAAATCCGATACAAAACTTATTTAATTTCTATAAATAAAATAATGTCGGCGCTTTATTCAATTGATACATTCAAGTTTATTAGTAATTTGAATTATGAAATTCCGAAAACTTTCGTAAGTTTTACTTTTTAATAGAGAAAGCTTTGTGATCGTGAATTTCTTTTATTTGAGTTTTTAATGCCAGTTTGTTCAAAATATGCAAAAACATCAGAAATAACATTTAGACATACTTTTTACACGTGCGTGTGTGTGCAATGATCCTGCAAAATTCGAACGTCTTCGTATAATCCGAGATCAGTTTGAGCTAGAGCGCTACAATTAAAGCAGTACGAGTTCTTTATTCGGTGTAATTTTTGTACAAAATCATTCAGCTGTTCAGATGTTATGGCATATTGAATGTTTAAAAAATCAATCGTTGCTCCAATTTCCGCAAATTTTGAGATATAAGGTTTAGTTTTTATAACATGAATAAAATATCATTGAAGGATGGTTGATATTAAAGTTATCAGAAATCAGTACACGGGTGCCTGTTTTATAAAATGAAAAAATGTTCAAAAAAGTGTATGAATTCGTCATGACGAGTCGGTAATGTGTACAATTACGTTATTTTTAATTCAGTACGTTTTGAAAAAAATCGGTGTACAGTTGATGTGTGTAAAGTCGAAGCAGGAGTTGGGTTCTGTAAAAATTTGACATTGTCATTAAATTCAGAAATTAATTTCATCATATCGCTATGGCATTTTATGTGCAATTTACCGTTAAATTACATAATTGGAATAATGACTTTATTATCATTAAGAAAAACATTTTTTCATAGAACGTGCAAAAAAAGAAACACCGTAGTCTCTTTCTCCTGTAAACCTATTATTAAACTAAATATATATTTTTTAGGTGAGATACAAATATCAAATATTCAGATTAGAAATTTTGTTTTATTACTAATGGGAACGTAAAATCAATCGTTTTTGTATAACCATTGAGTTTGTGAAAATAAAGTAGTTCTTATTGCTCTGTGACTTGCCAGCCCAATTTACCCTGAGGCGCAATCGTACGCAAAGTGCCACAAGTGTGCATAACGTGCGAGAGAGAACACTGCTATTTTCGATCCATATTTTCTCCGACACGGTTGAGAACACGGGGCAAAAGCAAAGTGTCTTCCGACGCGGCATTTGTAGACGGGGTGAATGGTGTGTTGCTTTCGGATGTTATATACCGTTTCGGAGAAAATACGGTTCCAATTGTTTTACCGGCTGATTGGTGTACCGTTTCATCTTCAGGGAGGAACCCTATTGGTATACTGATAAACTATTTTTCTCGAACTTGCAGGGTTTATCTGTCATACATTAGTGTATTCTCATGATTTTTTCCATAGACAAAAAACTTTATTTGTTGTCTTGTGAGAAGAAACTTGTACTGTGGCCGAAGGGTTGCACCGATACGGTGGACACGATAGTTGCTTGCCATTTTGTCTGGAAAGAAAAGTTATAAAGGACACCTTTCTCCAGGAGACGGATCTCTGTGAAAAATGAAATCAGCAAATTATGAAAGTTACAGCCATAAAGTACCATTTAAACATTTTTTTTTATCTTGGGGGCGCATAAAAAAGTTTCACTTACAAAAATCAACATAAAAAAGGTTTATCCCCGGCAGAAATATGTATGTTTTACAATATCCCTTCAAATTTGAACTCGATGAGATGATTAGTTCTCGCGATGTACTGCCTACCGACTTTAAAAGTAGTTTTGAGAAAAACGCGATTTAAGTTTCATGAATACCTTTTATGCAGGAAAAATAATTTATTCTGACTTACATTTATTCTGCGATTCCAGGGCCATGCAAGTGCCCTTTGTGCTGTTCGGATTTTTTTTTTAACTAGAGATTGTCTACGCTCAGCTTTATGAAGTCGATGCTTATCCTCGTTTTAGACGTACAGCTTATATATAGACCCAATCCTAACATCACTTAAATTGTGATGTCATCATAAATGTCTTCAAAATTGCGCGATGACCAACACTAAAGATTGCTGCTACCAGACGACACAATTTCCTGCCAAGACATCTTTTCACGAAATCGCCACGTGCTAGTCTTTTTAATCGATCGTTCTGTACGGGAAGTAACAGTTCTTGAAATTGTGGATCAATGAAAGTGTCATGTTTGAAGTCATTCAACGTGCTTTCTGCTTGCCCGCAGTGTCATTTACTCCAGGTATCTGCTCTCGGTGAACAGCCATTACTTCGTTTTTCATATCCTTCTCCGAATTCGAATGTCGCCTGATCACCTGCCCGTATAATAAAAAGTCAGATTCTTTATTAACTTATCCGTCAATTTACCCTTACCTCGGCCACCAATTCCTTCATATTCTTTCTTTAAGGGGGGAAAAGGGTCTGAGATACAAAAAAAGCATATTTTTGTGATTTTTTTTCCAGAGTACCTTATTTATTAACATTTTTTAAATTTGTTACATTATTAAGCATCATTCTAAGAATATTCCGTTAAATTTTCATTTAAAAATATTGAAAAATAAGCCAGTGGGAGTGATGAGAACCGAGTCACCTCAAAAAAAAGTTTCCATGCGGTAGTCAGGATAACTCATGATTGGCTGATCTGAAATCAAAAAACCAAAAAGATTTCTTTAGTACATAAGTTTATCTTGGATTTGAATGAAGGAATTAACAAAATATTCATTTTTGAATTTTTAGTAAAGGTGCAATCAAAAAACTCTGATTTTTGCCAAAAATTGCTCTTTTTTTCGATAAAAAAATAAGTTGTAATTGAAAAAAAAAAAAATCCTTCGTTCAGAACCGAGTATTTAGTATGTAAAAGAAGTGTGCAAAGTTTAGGCGAAATCGGTCCAAAGGTTTTCGAGCAATTTTGACTACCGCCTTAAAAAAAAGTTAAAAAAAAAAACGCGATTAAAGTATGATACATGAATACAATAGAGACATTTTTTTTTAAACTTACATGGAATCGTCGATTCCAGCTCCATAAAGCAACTCGCCTGCAGCTGTTGCATTATCCAAAGCATCCTTTTGCTCCATCCTACGACGAATTCTCTCCTCTTGAGTAGCAGCCTGGGTTTTGCGATTTGCTTTCGATATGCAGTTCTCGTCTTCCCTCCGTGTATACTCATGGGCTATTTGGCCAGGCTTCACATCTAAGCTATTTAAAAATAGCAACACAGCCAAATTCCCTTTGAGACCTAAGCCTAATAAACGCATTACAAAAATAAATCGTCGATTTATTTCATACGATTGTCCTATTTTCTTGCCTGAGTTTATGTACGTTGGATCACACTTTTCACAGTTCACTTCAATTTTAAAACCAAGTCCTTGTTTTCGGCAAGTACTAAAATTCACTTTGCCATTATAAATCTTATTATCAATAATTTTAGAACACGTCACCAAATTAGAAATCGCAGTAAACACTAACATGAAGTCTATTAGTTTATACTGAACAGCACTCTCTGGTACATTGATTTCGTCATCAATTTTCAGTTTTTTTGCGGACGAGATAGTGAAAGACTTTTCTACACTTTCGGATTGCTTAGGATTAAAATGCTGTTTTCTTTTTTTGGTCTATCACTCCGAATACGTTTCTTTTGGTCATCTCTTGCAACTTTACCCATTTTATAAATAATAAAATAAACTTGTAGTTCAAATGTATATCCGTACAGCAAGACGAACGATGCCAAACTAAGTCGGTTTAGTCTTCACAAAGACCCTTCAGGTCATATCAGGTATATTTTAAAAAATAGAACAACAAAGGAGTCTATTCATACCTATAGAAATTAGAAAGAGAGAAACAGAAAAGATCAGCTGCTATAAACCAGTTGTCGCGCCGAGGGTTACGGGAGACTTATGATGGTCAAGGGAGACCGAGCGCCCGGAGATTCAATTGTCTATAACTCGAAAAGTTTTGCTCCTAATGACTTCAAATTTTCTGACAATATTTATTATAAGTTGTAAGATCAGAAAAAAAATCACTTTTCTGACCCTATTTCCCCCTTAAACTCCTCAGTCACGAGCCTATACGTCTTTCGACAGTCGCGGCCGAACGCGACCGACGTATTTTTTTTGGTTGGAATAAGTTCATTGCCGTAAGGATGAAGATATATATACGTCTTAACGTTCCCATCACCAATGTAACAGATATTTTTTACTTTATACGGCTCTTCAGACCATACACATATACACACATATCTACCAACTGCAAGAAACTATAATAAACAGGACTTTAACTTAAAAAATGTTCGTGTGAAAATAAATCTAAAAAAAAAAAAAAAAATAACTTTCGATGTCATTTTAGTTAACTTCATATTTAAATTACAATAATTCATTTACCGCTGTCACTACAGCCGGGAAACGTCTCCTGAACATTGTAACCATCTTTTATATATCAAGAAACATACTGGTGTCTGGGATGTGATTTGAAAGAAAAATTATATGCGATATGGACATTTTCTAACGCAGAAGAAGACGTCTCCCGACTGTAGTGACAGTGGGAAATGAATTATTGTAATTTAAATATGAAGTTGCTTAAAATGACACCGGAAGTTACATCATCCTTTTTAGATTTGTTTTCATGTGAAAACTTTTTAAATTCAAAGTCCTGTTTAATATAGTTCTTTGCAGTCGGGAGTTAAAATTTTTTTTATACCTTCTAGTTTTTATATCGTTTGCAGTGTCTACTAACAAGGTCAATACATTTTTTTCAAATATATCCAATCTGTGTAACAACGCCGATCAGCGTAGAAAATCCTTTTTTTCCAAGTACCGTCACCGAAAGTAGTGGTCACCCAGGATTTCTAGCTGTGTTTCTCTCCTTCTCTTCTTTCACTGCTTTTTGAACGTAAGGCATCGATTATTAATATTTCGTTATCATCGAATTTCTTTAACTTCTAAGCTGGAGCTGGTCTAAAATTCGTTTAGGTTCCTATCTACTAGTGATTTGATTGCAAAAAAATCTTTTTCTATGTTGTTCAGGGCGATCGTTCGATTGTATTCCGATTGTCTTCGGTATTTTACGTCTGTCCGTTAACAACGCAGAAATAAAACTAACACGCCGAGCAGCTGCTTGATCCGAAAATTCCCTCTACAATTGACTATCTTAGAGGTGGGGTTAGTGTACAGTTGTGCGACTTAAATTTTTTACTTGCGAACGGCACGTTCTATCTATGCGTTTCAGGAAGCGCCGACGCGCCAATGGGAAGACTGCGCGGGATATTTCTCTACATGAATGGCGGCCCATTGAAAGTCTCGTAACTCCGCCAATTTTAGGATTTACGCAAACATATTTTAACTGGGTATTCTTAAAATATGATTCGTTAAGGGATTGTAAACAAAAAATCTTTTTTTTTATTCGATTGATAGGGTTTCCTTAATCGCCGTTTGATTACAACTTCTAATATATTCCGTAAGCCTATAATTATAATTCTTGTCTAAAAGTAACAAAATATAAATTCAACGGGCGGGAACAATTATGATGATGGCATCCTGCGACAGTTGATGCATTATTTCTGAATTATTGACTATGGTTTATTTTTTGCTTTGTTGCTTTCGTTATGCTCACGCGACGAAGGTGAACAGCGCGTGCCACAATCATTCGCCACCCAATTCGAGTGTTTAATTCGAGGAATGACGACTCTCTCGAAATTATCGAGAAACGAGCGATAAATCTCTCTGACTAGTTGGAAGCGCGCGGTCTACGTCGCGGCTATTCCGACAGATTCCCACGTGCCACTTATACCTCTATCTCTTTCTCGGTCACTCGAATAAGCAGAGCGCGGTCATTGCCAATCGCGAGATAAAGACGAGGAAGAGATTGCTGTTAAGGTATCAAATAGCTGTATAGAATAATTTATTTAAGAATTTGTTTAAACTTAGCATACATATAACTGAAAGTATAATCTGAACGTTTGTGCCATTTAAACAAGATTTACCGTTCCCAAATCGAGATAATTACAGTTGAAGTTAACATAATTAGCACGTATCTTCTATAGCAAACATGTACAAACGAGACCTTTTTTTGTCTACCGTCTGAACGAGATTTAAGAATTGAACCAAACATGTGAGTATTTTAGAGGTTTATAAAACGGATATGATAAGAAAACTTGAGATTGGCTTACCGTTTTTGAGATATTGTGAGTTTAATAGAAATGTGGTAGTGCGCGCGAGAGGCCAAGCATCCGTCATACATAACTTTGCCTGCACACTGCCGCATCTATTCTCACCGCTGTGGCGCGAAGGTTTTTCGCCATCCTTAAGTGGATGTGAAAGACTCACGTCGCACGACCAGTGGCTAGGAGAGACAGCACCATAGAGATTGCGCGAGTGCGAGCATACCAGGTGTCACGTGGTGCAGCGTGATCGAGTCTCTAGCTTGCTTGAAGGCGAGGCGAAACCTCTGTACTTCACCTATGAGTGCGAAAGAGATAGGCTAGGATGGCGCTCACGGCGGAGTGAAAGAGAAGCAGCACATCTCTGTAAGTATGGATGTTTCGCTTCGCCTTAAGACCCACCGGTATATACAGTATAATAAGCCTCTCTTTACCGCTACCCGTTACGACTTGCGCTTATTACAGTACATTAACGCTTTATATCCAGTGTTATGTTGGCTGCGCGAGAGTTCTCGCGAGATGAAAACTGGCGCAAGTATTACCGGCTCATTCGTGTACACTCCAGTTAGAAATGTAAAATGAGAAAACAGGGAATGAATGGAACGAGGAACAAATGACTGACTCTTCGCGGGGTATTGCTGCCTCGATCAACACAAATCCTTGTGATTTGTCGTCGCTAACAACGTCACACGGAGAGAAAAATATAGTTACGATTCTCAGATTCGTTTCGCAATTGGAGGAGCAAATAAAAAATGGCCACAGACCGCTGTACTATTTACGACGTATATTAATTATTCCTATACTTCGCGCTTGGATAACAGTTGCGCGATGATTTCGAGATGCTTTCGCGCGAGCTTACGAGCCGATCGATATCGTGTTGTACTTATCGATTGGCATCATTTCAAGGGCATGCGACGTTCGAAGATGAACGAAAGGCCGTTCGTCGTTCCAGTGTTTGCATGCAGTGAGCTTCATCGTGTTTTGTCGTGCTCAGCATATCATGGTACTTTCGGGCGGAAATTATTTTTTTATTCATATCATACACGTGTTCTTTTACGGTGACTTGGTTTCCTCAACGATTACTTTCATTAATAAAGCGAGTGATAATTTTTATTACAGTGACGAGTGTTGGATTTAATGATTGTGCAAATAAAAAAACTCGACCAGATTAATAAATGTTATGTACTTAAGAATTAAAAATTGGCATCTTTATTTTTAATCTTTTTTCTATGAATTCGACTTGTGAGTCGCTCAAAGTGTAAGTGAGATAGGACTATCGGTGATTGCGGAGGAACAAGCAAGACCATTAGAAATTTGTAGCAGACCACGTCAGAATTACTTTACTGTGTTTATCGGAGCTCTCGCTCGTAACCTCCTGGTCGCTAATCCGCACTGCCGCATCACACAAAACAGTCTGGAAATAAATCCTAAATTGTGTTTCATTCAGTTTTCCCAAATAGCAAAGAAAACTTTTTCAATTTTCCAAATTGTGCTATCCAATTATTATTCCTAAACGATTTTTGGTGTTGTTACTCTAAAATTCTCTCTGTGTACTGTCATTATTTTGACAAAGCAATGATGCGTCGATATAGAATAATGATACAATTTTTGCTTACTTTTTTCAATGTCCGCGTTTCGTATACTCGGCGGGAAGACGTTATACAAAACTGAATAAGATCGTGCGCTCGTACACAGATGCAATGTTATCGAAGCAGTAGCGGTCAGCGTCGCAAATCGAGATCCTGTTAACGCTCGTCAGCACTGATCGCGGTGCAAATCAGATGGTTACGGTGCTACATTATCGCGATACCGCAAATTGTATATATGTACGGCTGTTTCTCCTGGTATTCTCTGATCGAAAAGTACCCGGAATTTCAAATTTAAACGAGCCACCCTTGAGGTATTGTCAAAATCATTTTTTTCTAGGTTGGTACATCTGCCAGTTGTTTTATGTCACTTTTAAGCGCAATGTGTCAGATAGTTTGGACGTAATAGCTTTGTAAACAAGTCATTGTTTGGTGTACTCTGCGAATTTCGCTATGTTGAATTTAGTTGAGCAAAGATGCGCCTAAAATTTTGTGCTTCTAACAAAATATCATGTGCAAAAGCGTTGAAAATGTTAACGGTAGCCTACGGGGACTCGAAAATTTCCAAAACACAAGCATACGAGTGGTACAAAGAGTTTAAAGCGGGCCGTACTGTGCTCGATGAATTGACTTGTTTCGGTCGTCCATCCTCCTCTGTGACTAACGAAAACATCGAAAAAGTTAAGAAAATTGTGCTCGGAGATCGTCGTGTGAGCATCAAGGAGATAGTAGCCGATCTTGGTACCTGGTTCGGATCGGTGAAGAGCGTTATGCACGATGTTTTGGGCATGGGACGAGTTCAAGCGCCGCTTGTGCCGAGAGTGCTGAATTTTTTGCAGAAACAGCATCGGATTGCAGTCGCTCAAGAAATGCTTTCTTTGGGCCAACATGTTATCGAAGGCATTATTACCGGTGACGAGACATGGGTCTATCAATATGACATCGAAACGAACAAACAATCAATCAAGTTACCACTTCGCGGAAAACGTTTTGAGACGATTGAGGCGATAAAGGAGAATTCGCAGAAGGAATTGAAGGCGATTCCAAAATCGGCCTATGAAAAGTGTTTCAAAAATTGGAAGAAGCGTTGGAATATGTGTATTGCTTACGATGGAGATTACTTTGAAAGAAATAAAATAAATATCGATGAATAATTGAACCTTTTTCGTTTTATTGACAAATTCCGGGTACTTTTTGATCGTAAGGTATATAGCAACGCGAATATCTTGTTCACGTTCTAACGCTCGAGTCCCTGACACGTGGAAAACCGCGACGTGGGTCACGACGGGACCGTTAACTCAGCTTGCCACATGTAGTAACGTAGTTGCGAGTGTAACAAGCGAAATGCCAGTGCTAGTAGATTATTGTTCCGAGAGAAAAGAAAGGGTAAAGAGGCTTGTGCTTTAATAGCCAACTTGCGCGCTTAGTACTTCGGGTACGACTTCGATATGAATAACATTTTATTTTAAAATAATTATTCTTCAATGTGGCCGAATAACCTGAAAATCATAAAAATGAATTTGTGTTGAAATTACACATAAAACCTTGCAGTCTGATAAAAACTAATATTTGAAAAGCATAAAAATAATTCAATATTTTTACAAGAGAAGCATTTTTTATATTTTCTCAGTTCATCGATGCAAATATTTCTTTCCTTATTCAACCTGTCGCAGTGTGCAGATTCGATTCATACACCAAATTGGCATTGCACGGTCTTATTCTATACGTATAAAAACTATATCAGAATCGAATATAGGAATTTTCATTCGAAGCTCCTGCGCAGAATTTCCTCTGCAACTTGTACGTATCAGAGATTCGAATAGAAATTCCTATACTCGAACAAGACATTCTTTTTAAAAAGAGAATGACAAGCCACTTTCGTCTATAGATTTAATCTAAATACTACGGCAAGTTGAATATTGGAGAAAAAAAAATTTGTATCGATAAATTGGGGTACAAATAATATTTCACTTATGACAATATTTCATTTGTCTGTGCTTTTTCAGTGGTATTTTTTAAACAAGTTATTATATTTTATATGTGCAGTTGCAAACCAATTTCATTTTCATGATTTTCATAATATAAACTGTAAATTATTGCAGTTACAGTGGGTTGCGTTGTTGGTGCAATACAAAATGTATATTCTGTAATTATGATACAGAAGTTCTATCAGCAGCATAAAATACACGAAATATCAATCGCTGATAGAATTGTACATTTTTTCGAGGATTTTTCTCAGTAGTCAGAACATTGTGAATATACGGACGTTTATATATCTGACAATTTTTCAATAATTGTCTGCGACTGACATGGAAAAATTTGTCCGTTAAGTTGTTTGACTCTCGAATATGTTGCATCAAAGGCAACACGATTAATAAAACCATTCCTCAAAAGGAGACTTCTCGAGCAATATCAGTGAAAGCTTTCAAAGCGAGCACGTTTACTTCTTTTGACAATCGGTTTTATCGATCGTTGTACGATTTGAATATTTATTTTGAATATATAGCAAACAACTGACGTGTAAGATTATATTTTTCAAGTTACCACTTATAAATAAAATACTAGATCCGAAATTCTCAATTGAGATTAAAAAATCAAATCAAACATGGATACCGATAAATATTTCATCAATTAATTAACAATATAGATAAGTAACTAAAATTGTAGTAAGACGAATAAAAAATAATCAAGTTTTCCTCTCAACCTCGAAATAATAAATTTCACAATCGTTGTAACAATAATCAACGTAAATACAATTTCATTAATTTAAATACAATTAATATTTCATTTTGTTCGGATAAGTAGTAATTTCTGTTACAACTGCCTCGTTGAAGAAAGCGATGCAGCTTGACGCAGAATTCTCGGAGCAGTGTTTCGGTCCCTGTCTCTTTTCCCCCAATTATTTTTGTCTCTTTCTCGTGCTTCGGTCAGCCGTGACTGCTCGAAAGGAATTCCTTGTGTGCCGCGGGATCCCCGCGACGATCGCTAACCGGTTCCTGCCGGCGGCGTCGAAGTTCGACGGTATAGGCAGGATATATACGAGTACTCGCATGCCGGTGCCAAGATCACGAGGATGCACGAGATTAGAATGACGAATTTAAACCCAAGTTACAATCAGCATTTCTTTTTCTCTCCGCTCCATTTCGTCGCCAATATAATATCGCACAGCGGTTTGGCGATGTTAACATATTTGGGGTATTAATGCGATATGAAAATCCTATGTCGACTTGACGAGTGTGAGAAATAGAAAAAAAAGTTTTGGATAAATCCCCCTCGGAAACGGTTGAAATTTCGGAGAAGAACGCAGAGCGTGAGGTTATAGAGAATTCGAAGCCAGGGGGAGCATTAAGCTTTGCTTCTTGCCTAAATCTTAACAGTTTCCACGTGGTCCTTGTCCAAAACTTCAGCCGCAGTTAGCGCGATGTGATACAAATTATTGACGTTCTCTCTCGCGCCATCGCGATCGTCAATGACGCTATCTCACTTGCATTCATGGCGGTTTAGTCGGTACAACGTATTACCTTGAGACGTAGTTGTACCAGTGACGAACATTGCGCCGGTAACGGACAATTGTGTTATAATTACTGCATATATTGCTACAGTCGAAGAACACATTGATTATCATTAACGTACATAAGGTTTGACGAGCAGTCAAGCAAGCGAGATAGTGCGCGCGTAGTCAAGGATCTTCCGCACCTACGTTAGCCAAACGTCAAGACGATGAACACATGAAATAGGATATACGATACAGGCATAGGCAACGATCTATAGATAAAAGAGGGGACAGAAATCCACTTTCAAGAAAGTAGGTGCTGGCCACTCCGTCGTATCTCGCGGTTGACGTGGAGCCCGGCCGAACGAACAAGCGAGTGAGAGTAGACTGCGCGCGCGGGCCTCATCCGGTAGGTGCCTCGATTCACGAAACCGTGTGTGCCAATGAACGACCACATTACAAACAATTATTTTTCTTCCAGCATTGATAAATACTTCCATTCCTTCGGTTGTTCGTTCAAACTTTTTCATTAATCTTTGCAATATTTAATAAATATTTATTGAGATTACAAATTCGGTCATCCACTGGCGCACTTTTTTGCACACAACATAGAAAATCGGCGAGTAGTGGTAAACTCGATGAATCTGATGCTGGTTCTGGTTTCGCCGTGTCGGCGATCATGTGCTGATTCACGAGCAGGATACGAACATACCTCGCACATCAACGAAAGCAGCCACAAATATATATATAGATATAACAATTGCGAGGCAGTAAAAATGTGCACGAGGGATGATGCGAGGCGCGCTCTCTGATCGGAGGCCTCGCGGCCAGGTGCACGAGCGACGATTCAAAAGGTGAACAGAGACTGTTAAGCGAGAAGTTAATATCAAGCATAAAGTTGAGAATTCACGTAGCTCAACAAAATTAATAAAAGCAATTTATTATCGCAAATCGATACTAACCGTTACGACTAGGAAATTATAAATTAAAGCCATGAATTAACTCTCAACGAATCGTCCATGCCACTAGTTTACTCCTTTTAACAAGCTACTCGCATAGTTAAGATTTCTTTCATTTAAGTGTTTCCAATTATTTATTATGAATATCGTTAACCAAGAGACTCACGGTGCGCTATTGATGCTGTCGATGCTCGTGCTGTGTCGCTCGTATTGTTGATCTTAGCTGGCACCGTAGTCCACAAACGCATATTTCTTCGCGTTTACACGGCACCGAGTCTTTACGTCGACGTCGAACGTAGATATTCCGGGCGGCCGTCGGCGAATTCCATCGATACACTCATACACACACAGACACGCACGCACACACACCTCAGTTACCTATTGGCGTTGAACCGAGTTATCGCGACGAGGACTGAGCTCTTGAACCAAGCAGGTGTACATTTCGCGAGGGTTCTCGTACGTATGTTTCGCTGATTGCCGTTGCGCTTCTTTCCTCGCCACGAAACCACCTTCCCCCACTCTCGTTACTAATACTACTGATGATGCACGAGTAGCAGCAGCAGCAGTAGCAGCAGCAGCGGCGTCTTCGCTGCTCCGTCAACGAATGAGTGAGTAAGAGAGAGAGAGAGAGAGAGACAGGAAGATCACAGGGGATCTTAGGTGGGGACACCTGTTCGACATTTGTCGCAGCAGTACGGGAATCCGACTGCTCCCGTCGGACTGTTGAGCTCTTCCGAACCAGCACAACTCCCGACCATCGATATGGTAAGCTACAAGCTCTCCGCGCATTTAGGTAACTGTACGAACTATTTTCGTTTGGTAGCCGCTGTGTCGATAAGATCGCACCTCGGCAAACCCGAAAGTACGTAATAGCTTTCGAGATAACCTAGCTGGATGAGTTCTTGCTGAAAACCGGAGAGTGAACGAGTTGTCGAGCGCGCGGTGAGGCAGACAGCGTCGCGTATCGCGGTGCCGCGGAACTAACGAATTCAAAATGTTATATAAGCTTATGAGACAAATAGAGGCAGAATTATCTTAGATAACGGGTAAAGCCGATAATATAGTTAATTTTAAGAAGTTTTTAGTTAAAATTGTGTTGTCTCTTTGTAACGGGCTGCACAAAAAGTTCGTCGCGTATTCCCGCCAGATGCCTGTTCCTAGCGCCGAATTTCAACCTTCATTGTATTCTCTACACTGTGCACCAAGCTTCGCGCTACGTCACGTACCGGTACGTTCAACTCAACTTTTGTGAATGAAACGGTTACTCCGCTCAGCGGTGCAGATGGAGACACCGTCCGCAATTCATGAAAGTGTCCGAACGTTTCTCCATGGGAAACGAGCATATCACGCGATAGATGCAGCGGAGCTTGATCAGCGCACCACGAAATTTTCTTGGCTCTCTGTTCGATTTCCAGAACGATTGTTCGTTCATGTCTATCCGTGCCAGAAGCTCTGATCCGAAACTTATTTTTTGCTTCCTCATAGAGAAAGCTTTGTTATCATTAACATTTTTTATTTCTCGAGATTTTCAAGTCTTGATACTCAAAATAGTGTAAAACGTTTCGAAAAGTAATTTAGAAGAAATGATCGGTTGTGCGCGTCCCCCCGCCCCCACCCCGCCTCGCGTGTGTGCTTGTATGTACAGGGCTTCCAAAATTGAACTGTCTATAACTCAAGAATTATAAGAGCGATCAAGCTGACTTTAGTCGTGATTTTCATCATAATACAGTTATTACGATTTTGTTTCGATCCCGGTTTGATCCCGAGTTGTGGCGATATTTTTCAACGATTTGTCTGGTTGCTTCATTAGTCCTACCGAATCAATGAAACAGAGTCGATAAAAATGAAGGATTCGGGCGTTTGAGATGTTTATACAAAGATCGATAACGTAGGAATCTAGACGGCACTTGACTCAGACCCGAGTTGTGACTAGCCAAAAATTCCAACTAAACATCCACTGGTCAAAAAGACCAAGCGTAACAAATAATCATTAAGATTTTGTGCCGTTTTGAATTTTTGAACAAACTTCTGTGCATTTTCTAGTATCCGCAAATTTTTAGCAAACATTCAAGGATGCTTGGTATTGAATTCGGCCGAAATCGGAAAAAAGGTTCAGATTTTATCGGATATTTAATTTTTAGAAAAATCGACAATATCCCTAACTTTAGCGAAACTTGAGCTGGCGAAACTAAACTTTCTACAAAAACAAAGTGCTAGCAACGATGTTTGGCACAGAGTTTCGTCAAATTTCGTAAAGTGGCTTGATTTATCGAGATTATTAATTTTTGTTATTTATGATCGAACCAATTACGGAAAATTTAGATGCAACGACTAAAATCTTTTTGTACAATAACGTTTAAGGATAATATTTAACCAAAAGCTAGAAAGGGATTTGAATGTTACACTCGATTGAAATTTTGATTTCGATATTGCTTTTGTTTGCAAAAATTAAAGACCTGTAGATTAAGGATCACTTGAGGAATCGAACAAAAATTTCGCACGCAAGTAAACTAGTAAGAACTTTTTATCTATCGCAATTTTCGTTGAGTCATCTTAAAATGATCAGTATTTATGGAATTTTTAATATGACTTTTGAATTTGAATTTGTGTTCATCGTCGTCGTCAGTGTGGCTTGTTATGGTTTTTGATGTGTGATTGTTCTTACTCACGCAAATTTGGTTTTATCGAGCGCATTTTGTGTATACAGTTATTGTATATGCACAAGTCTGCAAAGTGTTTTAAACAAGGATACGAAGTATAACCTCGTACATTAGTGTGGACCTAATTTGGCGAAAGTACGATTTACACATCTCGCATCCTCTACATTTGTTCCTTTCTTTCTTTCTGTGTAAATTTTCAGCTCAATCGGATAACGCTTACTCGTGCCCTAAGGGTGATTGAAATTTAACTTCGGTTTTAAACTATTAAAAACATATGGAATATGAATATATGTACTCGTACACGAAGTTGTAATGCATAAACTGGTATATTTAATTTTATGTACAACTATGGTATCAAATCTAAGTACGTATATTAAGTAAGCAAGTCGACATATTAAACATGAATTTATCAACGTTTTCAGTATACCGTACATTAATTTTACATCGCATTTGCATATTAAAATTTATATACGAATTTTTGTTTAAAAACTTTTTGATTTTCTATAAATATATGTGTGTGTAGGATTATTTTATACATTTTGTTAAAGAAAAATATGTAACCAAATTCTAGATGTGTGTATGTGTGCGCGCGCGCCTGCATATATGTATGTATGCGTTGCTGGCCTTGCAAAATTCAAACAGTTATATAACGTTAACAAATTGAGTAATCGTACCCAAATATTGCTTACTTGTTTGTAGGACAGCAAACATCCTTGATTTGTTGCAATTTTGATCACGATTGCTAAAAAATTGAGAACTGTATGGGATCTTGAAATAAAAAAAAAATACTCCGAGTCGCTCGAATTCTCGTAAATTTTCAGCTATCAAATCGAAACTTCTTACACAAACAGGCTAAGGGATAAGGATATTTGGTATTGGATTTATCAATTGATAGACAGATTTAGATTTTATAACATTTTGTATTTTTTGGAAAATGTCCCGAACGCTCCAGCTGTCGCAAACTTTGTGATATCTAGCTAAATAGTTCTTTACAAATAAAGTTATGTTCAAGAATACATGGTATTGAATTTATACTGATTCTGTAACGAGCCTCAGATTTCATGGGATTTTGAATTTTCGAAAAACAAGTGTGATCATCCTAATTTTCGTAAACTACTAACGGTTTATCTGAGTTTTTTTACAAAGGTGAAATTGAGCGGTTCTTCATATTGAGTTAAGATCGGTAGAAGGTCGGGTAGAAGGGTTCGAATTTTGTGGGATTTTCAATGTTCAATTATGTCACCTCTACAAATTTTAAAAAGTTTAAGTTATCGAGCTAAAACTTTGTATACATATGTAACAACACATATGTACATTATATGTATGTTTGTATGTGGTCAAAGAATATATGGCCTTAAATGTGAGAATCACTTCAGCAATCGATTTAATATTTGTCACACTAGTTACGCAATAAATTGTCGTTATTGGCTACATTTTTCGTTTAAATATATAAAACAATACGATTTAAGAGCATTTAAAATTTTTATTTCATCGTCATTCAAATTTTGTTAATTTGTTAGTTTATATAATTACTGGCAGAATGTGGTAACTCGGGCACTTCCTCATTATTATCCACCCTTGAGAGAAAGTTTACTTTATGAGGAAGCCAAAATTGATCTCCATACTTCCTCATGTAGCATTGTGAAACATGGAAAATCATTACTTTAGGAATAAAAATAGCGAATCAATATACTATCTTTTGCTCAACATCCTTGTTTTATTGTATATAAACTATGTTTACGTAAAAACACAAAACCGAAGATTAAGCATCAAAGTTTAGGAGAACAGCAGTCGCGTTTATAACGCGCAAATGCTTTTATAATTGTGTCGACTCCATGCAATTGGGAGTTTATTGGGGAAGTACAACGGAGAGTTAATTTTTCCCCATTTGAAATCAATATTAAATCTGCTTTAGGACACAAGTATTGTCATGTTATCCGATCGAGATAAAAATTATTGAGATTGTACTTTCACAAAATAAATACCACCCTGTGGCACACTTCTTCTTTATTATTTTAAACCTTTTTATTTCAATGGGCATTGGATATAGTAAACGTGACTTTGAAAATAATAATTTATTTACAGGATTGATACATTGGTGAATATATTTATAGTACATGATCGAAGGTACGTACGTCTCGCTTTGTTATAAGAATTTCTTCGGCAACGCAGATTTCAACTTTGTATTTCGATTTTTATACAATTACGACCTCTTTAAAGAAAATGTCTGTAATGAAATTAAAGTTATCCATGGATTATTTCCTTGAAAGAGATTGATGTATTGATATTTATTATAATTCTTAAAAACAACATCAAATTCTCAAAAAAAATAATTAAATTCTGAAATATTACGATAATCAGGTATTTTATTCAGTCACATTATTGAATAAAAATATTTTACTCATTACAAAATATAATTTAATAAAATATAAATAATATATTGAAATCTATAACACCTTAAAAACACTGAAGAGGTGAGAATCCTTTTTGTGCAATAGTGAATAGAGAGAACTCGAAAAAAATAGATTTGCCGAAGATTCTCCTTAAACAATTTGCTGGTCATTATGAGTATCACTAATCCTGATTCAAAGAAGAAAAAAAAACCGGTCCGTGTGCCGTACAGGTAGTTACAGTACACATTTTATCTTCCGTACACTGGTACTCTTACATGACAAACCAAGTTCCGCTATATTTACACACGCACGCCACGTAGTTACATACATTCACTAGTAACGTTTCGAAACCATTCGCAGTAATTGATTTAACCAGCTGTCTCATCTTTCTCAGCTGACATCCAGAGTACCCAAGTAGCACAAACACCAAAGTCTCGCAGCAACTCTGTTCACATTGTTGCTTCAACATGAATAACGCTAGTCGACAAATTTGTGACACCATTTAAAAATTAGCCGTCATATTTGTGTCGATTGTAGTTTAAAAATATCAATTTACAATATTTTATATAAATACGAAGCAACCCTTGATTGTGAATTCCGTTGCTCTTGCTGTCTTTTTGAGAAGCAACATCCACATTTGTCGAAAAATGTATGACAACGGAATGTTCTTTCGAATACTTGCTGAGATATTTACATCAATTGTTGCTTCTTAGAAATGCAACGAAAACAACAGCAATTCACAGTCAATAGTTACTTCACGTTTCCAATACAACATTTTGTTATTAATATTCATAATTAACAGTCGTTGCAATTATGTCGGCAAGTTGTCTGCATGGCATTCTATTGTCGTACATTTTTAGACAGATGCGGATCCACCTTAAAGCAATAATTTTAAAAAAGGTTGCTCCACACTTCTGCAACTTTGATTTATATGGCACATCCGCGAATAAAATGTATATTCTCTCGGAGCGTCCTTCATCTCCGGTATATGTATAATATGTATATATTTATATAACGAAGCTATATATATTGTATCCTAATACATAATGAAGACTTTAACGTTGCCCGATAAGAGATTACATTGGTCCTGCTACGATCTCTACGTCGCGATATAGAATCGTTTATAAAATGTTTAAAAAACGCTCCGAAACAGTCTCACTGATTACATCCCTTTTTTAAATTTATTATCATTAAAATGTAACGGGCGTTGCAGTGCCCATATCCTTTTGTCAGATTTTTATAGTAAACTAAGCTTGTTTACAACGACTTTCTTGGCAACCAAACTCAGTCCCAGGATTTAGACCACGACCATTAACAGCACGAATAAATCGACAACAATGGGATCTTATCCACTTTTTGAAAGTGCTAGCGTTCAAAGCGTCTTTTTGTGTATAGATTTGATAGTAAACTAAATTTGTTTACAACGACTTTCTTGGCAACCAAACCCGTGACCAATATTTTCACTGTAACTAGTCGCAGCACGAATAAATCAACAACAATAATGGGATCTCACCCAACTGTTTGAAAGTAAGATTTGTTTACTCGAGTATATTTTACTCCTCGTGAAATTGAGAGAATCTGTCGATACGTCAAAACGTGTGGTGAAATAAGACGCGTTATCGTCGGGCTATGATTTGTAACAGTTATCTGTGTCGCTGTTCGATGAATCGTTGTCATGTCGCTTGATTCAAGTCATACGTCGCCCAAACGATCGTTATACTCTTTTTCCCGAAATTAAGTGCAATCGAAAGTCGTACCGCGTCGTAACATTACCGACAAATCGTTTAATCGTATGTTTTACGTATTACTCGCAGCTCGTAGTCGTCTCGAGAATTGAGCGCGACAGCGCGCAAACATACGGAGACGACCGTGAAAGGATTATTAATAACGATAGCAGCTGGAGAATCATTTTCCGGATAAAGTCGAGTGCAGAGGATAGAGGGGGAACTAACACATCAACGGTACACGGCTAGAGTGTCGTTCTCTAATTCTATAAACAGCACATCGACGACCGGCATGAAAAATCATTTTTAATTAGTATTCGTTCGAGACTATGCGGTTATATGTCAATCAACTCGTTAGCTGTACTCTACAGACTAGAGATATGCAGTATTTGAATAAAAATTCATTAAAAATATTTTTCAGATCGACTAACTATGAATCATATTTAGAAACGACTAATAATAATCACTTTTAGAGGTTAATCATTCGAAGGTACTTTGAGATAAGTTGATCATTTTGTTGCCCTTAAATAATTTTGCATAGTTATTAAATTCGAAAAATATTTCGAATATATTTTGATTCGAATAGTGTTATTTCCGTTAAAAAATAGTTTCGATCGCGGTACAATATCCGATTCATCGGTGCCGAAAGCAACGGCTGATTAACTCGTAGCTCGGTACCTAAAATTGACGATACAGGTTTCGCATTATACATTATACGCTATGAATTTGTAATATACTATTTTTGTTCTTCTTGTTGTTCTCGTAATACACGCTCAATCGGCACTCACTGTACACGCGTATACGAATTACAATTATTTTTTTAGTTTTACAGATGAAAATTTCAGTCGCACGTTGTTCCCTTGTCTCGTGATAGCTTTACCGATGTGCGCTATATATATGTATAATTGGCTCAAAACAATATTAATCGTGTTTTTTTTTATTTTTGTTCTCTCGATAATTCTCATGTTTCAATACGAAATTCGAATGATTATAATCGTTGGTCGAACATCGCTACATCATCAACAAGTTATTAACTTTTTTTTCTCTTTTATTTAAATTATAACTCAAATCGTACTAGAGAATAAAAGCTAGAGATTTCACGTAGTGAAGTCTTTCGGTATAGTTATACGAAATTTACGATTCTCCGAGACCGGCGGTAGAATCGATACAGCGAACGCGCGTACTATGCGTAGCTCATTGAAAATCTATAGCTGGGTAAGATTGTGCAGTGAATCTGTCTTTCAATGGCGGCAGGCGAAAAGTATTAGTTGATACGCGTACAGTCGGTCGCGCTATTTTCTCTACAGTATAAATAACCGTACAGTGCGTCTTGTCTAATATTTCACTCCGGTGACACACACTCGAGATGTCCACTTCGACCGGTGCTTATGCGCACCAACGGGATTACATCTACTATTTTACATTGTACGACGTCGTCGATGAACTCTGGCCATCCGACGAATTGATTTTAACGCTTCCTCCGATAAACACATCGCCTCTCGGCCCGCAGTGACTCTTTTACGAGTCTAATATGCATACGTCAACCCTCGGGTACGTCGATGATGCGAACGATTAATTTCTAGTGTTAACGAAACGAGATAACGCGCGTTCCACCTTGCAAGACTTTCATCACAGTCGGCAAGATGCGGTCTTCGGATAAATATTCTTCGCAACACTTTAAATATATGAACGATCGATATAGAATTTTTAGTGATTATTATTATAAGAATAGATAATATCATTATTATTAATAATACTATTACTATTACTATTAGTATTAGCTTAACTAATAGCTGGAATATGATAATGACGAAACGTGAGATATAGGTCGGAGGTTCGTAACACTGGTCAAAGGATTTAAATTTATATTTTGTTATATACCGCTAAGTTTGTGAAACTAAATAAATTTTTACGATCCAAACAGATAGAATACATTTTTTTTACTCTAGTGGACATTTTTTGTGGTAATTCGTACGCGAACGTACAGAAAAGTTAATTATTTCAATAATCAGCTGAGAATGCTCTACCGTCTATTGTGTTTTTATTAATTTCACGACAAAATTTCTGTCGTTACTTATTTCCACTGCTAGGAGTTTTCGAAGAAAAGAGTGCCCAGGTTACGGTAAAATTATGTTCCCAAAGTCTTTACAAAATTTTGCTTCCTCGTAGAATAAACTTTATTTGTAAAAAAAAATATTTTCGAGATTTTAGTGTCAGCGTATTTAATCCCTTGAGTGTCGATGTAACGATATCGACGCATATGTTTCTCGATGCATGCATCAGTGACACTCAAGGGATTAGTGACTATTTCAATCCCTATTTTTCGCATTTCTCAATGTTTTAAACTATTTTAATCTCAAGGGATTTTTAAATGGCGTCCGTGGTGGATGTTTGATGAATTTGCATCTTTTAAAAGTACTGTTATTCATAAATAGCTTGAGCTACGGTATTAAGAAAAAAAATTTGCGAGTACTCTAACTCTTGAAAATATTGAGTTATAATTTTCCAATTGCACACAATTACAACATATAAATCAAGGACCTTTGGGATTAAATCCCGCCAAAATCGATAGAAGCATTCAGATTTTATGAAGAATGAAATATTTTCTAAAGTTATCGTAAACACTCTAGCTAGAATGAACTTGGATCTGTCGAGCTCACGTTAAGTACGCGAATGAACTAACACTCAACAATATTTGGTATTAAATTTGGCGAAAATTGATCAAGGAATTTTTATGAGAATTTGAAATGATTTATTTTACTAAAACTAACCATTATGATTCTCACGTTAATAAATCTTGAGCTATAAAGCTGAAAGCTGCATCATATGTTCAATAGAATGAAAGAAACGCTAGGATTAAATTTAATAAAAATCGTTGGACCGGTTTGAATAAAAATTTGTTTTCAATATTTTTCAATTCACATTTTTCAGTAATTTCAACAATTTTTATTTTTGAGACATTTATGATGTGTCAAAAAAATTATACAACTTTCCAACTCTATCGCAGCTAGTATTTTCCTCGTTATGCGTACTCACGCCTTTCTCGTTTCATTTCCACAAACGTTGAAAAAGATTTAAATTTACACATCAACGAGAATTGGTTGTCGTTGTTGTGTCGTTCACCCACGGAGAAAGGAACTTCCGATAAGAATCTTGAGTGCTGTACGTGCTCCTATAATAATCCTCCACAGCTCTATTATTATATCTACGAAGTTACAACCGCCAGACCGGTTCTCGCGTATTACTGTCGTTGCCATTGTTCCTCTCTGCGAACGAAGTGCGTCTGAATAAATAATCTCTGCCTGTTTCTCGATTGTATGGCAGGTCACATGCTCTCGTGTCGTAATCACTTTCATTCGAGCGTTAATTACATTGATTGGCTTTCCCCTTGACAGGGAGCTAGCGATTGTAATTGAAACACACGATCGCAGAGCTCTGTATCCATTCGTTTGAGCGACGCTGCGCAGAAATTTATGTGATAATTGTATTCATTTCTGTACAATTTTGTTGTTGATTTTCATACCACCGTAATAGTACTCCGAAAAAAATCACCATCGCCGGAGTCCAGCTCCGTTATATCTTTCTACTATACTATATATAATATTATAATAAAATGCAATATAGTTATAATAATAATATATAATATACAATATAGTTATAATAATAATATATAATATACAATATAAATTATTCTAAAATCTAACGAGGCAACGTGACAAACGTTGGATAGGTAAAAATTGTTTCTAATGGAATATATAGACAGTATTCCAAGACATCAACGACGTTAAGGAAAAAGAAACCCGAGGCGTATAATACAGAGTTATATAGAGCATACACACTGTCGAAGGAGTATAAGATTCGTTCTAATTGCGCTATTCTTTCTTCCCCTTCGAGGAAGTAAAAGATCGATATAACAGAATGGCTTTTCCGCTTCGTCCTCGCAGAGCCTCGTGTCGTCGCAGTTCTGTATAATTATTCCTAATTAATATACATTGATCGCAATAAAGAGACTGCTGTTTTTGGGGCAACGAAGACAGAATAACCATTTCAGTCGAGGATAGAATATTTTAAAAAAATAACATCTAAACACTAGTAGTGATTTGTTCGATGACCGTAACGTCCCTGTATCGGCGAGGTCTGCTTCCGACCGATCTGAAAGAATCCTGGTGACCCAGACCCTCGGGAACGCTTTTGCTCGGCCTGAGAGGAGCGTGTTGATAGCGATTTGTCGGTTGATAGTAGTGCTCGGTCGATCGGAGATGACGCTCGGCTTCCTGTTCCCTCATTTCATGTTCGACGTCCAGAGGCACGTGGAGCGACTGTGACTTTGGCAACCTGGGCCTCGGGGGCGGCGGACAGGCACACGGTGGTGGCAGTGGTCCGACATGAGAGAGCCTCGAGCCACTCAGCACCGGAGACGTCGGTTGACGTCCCCAACCCACCAAGAAGAGGAGAGCAGCACCGCATAAGGAACTGAGTGTGCACGCGTAGTAGCCAACTCGTGGACTACTCGCGTTCATGTAACCTACGTTATACAGAGAAAAGCATTTAATTTTATATACTTTCACTTTCAATATCAATTGTTAAGTAATGAATAAATTCATTATGTCTTGAGGCTACCAAACTCCTGCACATATTTGACAACGCAAGACAAAGAATAACGACAATGTAAAAGATTATTTTGTCGAAAAAACAATAAGAATTGAGAAAAAACTGAAAATCTTTGTCAGATTAATTCATTTCGAATGATTCAATTCGCCCAGCCACCAATAGTTTTTAAACAATAGCTGCCTGTCTTTGGTAAGTGTGTAATACTCTACTAAGGTATTTAAATTTGACCCCGGTTTGGAACGAAGAAACATACAACTTTCTAAAGTAGATGTGCACATAGTTATTTAATAATATTTTAGGATCCTTGTCGTCACCATATGGCAGTCGACATTTTATTCAGCAAAAAATAATAATTATTAGCTCATTAAAAATCGATAGTTAACGCAATGTCATGACCGAGTTAGTTGATTAAGCTTGCACATCGCTGTAGTGACACGTTTCTGACCTTTTCAATTGCCGCGTTAAATTGATAATTGTTTATGGATGCAGAAGCGATCGTTAGTGCCATTTTATAAACAATGAAAGTGTTATCGTCGAGTATTTTACTGTTTGATCGTTCACGGATGACAATTCGTTGCAATTGTTTATGATACTGCAATCACGCTGTGATTGCGCCATTCTATAGCCAATAATTGAGTGTCCTGGGATCCACAGGTATATATTTGCGTGTTTGTGGTGGCTCTCGTTTCCGCATGGTATTTGTACAACATATTATCAGACTATGAGAAAGGTGAGCAGCGTGAATCGCATGTGACTTTCTCGCGCTTTCGTGTAATAAAATCTCTCACGAGACGACTCTCACTCAGGTCGAGAGAGCTCACCGATTTAGGCAGATTTCGAAGATTAATTTAGACTTAGGCACCAATTCACCTTATTATATTGCTTAATTGCAATTTTTATACAATTTAATGTTCAATTTTCGACTGCTTCGTACTTATCTTCTTTTTATTATCCCGCACAACACAATACACAGAAAAATAAGTTACAAATGTACTAGAGAAGCATAGCTTCTTCGATCGTTATTGTAATTATGTTATACGATATTTTCAGTCGAAGGCTTATAAATTGCGATTAGAGTTTATTTTCTACATAAAAAATGACATATTTTTCTATCAATCTTAAATAAATAAGAATACTAACCGGTAAGAGGAACTCCAAGAAGTATAGGCAGAGCTTCGGCTGCCTGAACGAGGGCCCAGGACCTGGCGAAGTGCCTTGCCCTGAGCCTCTCGAGTGCGAGCATCTTCAAGGAATAGAGGGCTCCACCGAGGGAGGCGCCGTAGAGACCGGAAGCAAGAACGAGACCCTGATATCCCTGAACGCTCCCAAGCGCCACCTGTGCCACGGCTGCAAAAAAAAAATTTTTTAATATTGAGAAATAAAAAATGGTTATTTTCATTTTCATAGTTAATTATTTACGCATTTTATAATAATCATCGCCGTTGTTGCTGTCGTCTTTTGAGAAAAATTTATCAGATCGTATCTTACGTCTCTCATCTCTTTGCCTCCGCCTACCGTTTCATATGGCTAGATGAGCGTGCATGCACTATATATAGATACTCGTTTGCTTGAATCTCCGGTCAGTAACCGGAAAAAAGCATGCCCGAGGCACGGTCGCGGTCGTCGCGAAGCTATAGACCAATTAAAAATGTAAATGTACGCAACTGGCGGTGGGGTATGTCAATGTCTCGTCTTCGTTGAGAAACCTCGTAGGTACGATGTTTTAGCAGTTCACGAGAGGAACCAAGAAACCCGCAATAAAGTACGCTGTGTGCTGGATCCTCAATTCATCCCCTCACTCCCGACTTTTACTCTGGCATTTTTAAATGCGACAGGCATTCAGCCGAGACACCCTCTACTTTTTTTCCATCCCCTTGCTCTTTCCCACACCTTTGTGAAGTTATGTACTACAACGTTCGACACTTGTACTACTAGTGTACGAGCGCGTTCCCTATGCCGTCTTTCTTTTAAGAAATTTGTCCACTCTCTTGTACTCGATCTTTTTACCCTCGCACCGCTTTTTTCCTCTCTTTCTATATTTTCCTTTGCTATCCTTCCCTATATTTACGCGCGGTACATAGGGCGATTCCGGGTGAGGTGTCCGCCTGCGTGACATAGCTGACCGTTACACATTTTGTAAACTCGGTTGAACGCGTTGGTAGTTTTGAAGATTCTTACCACACGTTTATGCTGAACTGTCCTGACTGACGGAGTTGACCCTTATTTACGACCAATTTCAGGTCTATCATTTGAAAGTAGTCAATTACGAGTCAAATTTAAATTGATTTTACATCAGAATCATTATTCGGATAATTTTCGGTTGACTTTTATCGAGTTGACCGATTTGCGACTCAATTGGGTAAGCTCCGTTCAGTTGATTTCACGTCGAGTTTTGGTTAGTCGACTAAAATTAAACTTAAAGTTGCTTTGTGTTAATTTACGGGCGCCTTTGATATATTAATCATAAACTACCTTCGGTTAATTAACGATGGACGTCTGATTAGTCGACGGAAATTAAACTTAAAGTAGCTTCGGATTAATTTACGGTCCACTTTTATGTAATTCACCGATTGTCGACTAAACTAGGCACATTCCGTTTGTTTCATTTAAGGTCGGCTTCTGGTTAGTCGACTGAGAATAAGCTTAGAGTAGCTTCGGGTCGACAAACGAGATCGATCCATATGTGTCATTCTGCAACAAACTTAATCGATGCACATTATTATTTCTAATGATACGTGCTTTTCTACGTACTTTTCAGGATTTTATTACAATACAATACTCGCAAGATACTACGTGTAATGTTAAGAAAAAAAAATTAATACGCCGACTAATCACAATACTCGCAAGATATATACACGTAGTATCTTTCCTTGACCTCCGTGTATAAGTTTTCAGGTGCCAACCCGGAGGTGTTATTGTTCAATCATTTTCCCCTTGAATAAAATGCGTACCGTCACATGGAAAAAAAAGTAGTTGGGGAATCTGACACATTGGTTCCGACAACCAACCGGAATAGTTAGCATAGCGCTAGCTGGTTCGAGAAACTACAATGCTGTTGGTAAAATATCGGTTGTTTATTACAATTCATCGGTTCGGCGTAATACGAAAAAAAACCAGGTTACTACGGATATTTATTTACAGTAGCGAGGACTGGCAGCTTACTTCGCGCAATGCTCCGATAGGCGAAGGTCATCTATTCGCAATATTTCATTGTGTATTTACCATATATTCAATGCATTTCACTTTTATTTTTTGCAAGCGCTCGTCCATCAACAACCACCTGTTACTTCAAACAATGACGTTTTTGCCTTTGCGAACATTTTTTCTCGTAACACGTACCAATCGGTTGGTTATGGACAAAAGCGATTAAACAATGAGATCGCCGGTACTATCCAAATGCTTGTCGCAACTATCGCCGTCGTTAGTTGCACCACTTAACAGCTCGTGGCGGCGACAGCACTGTGATTGGTTACAGGAATCAAGTAGGTGGTGTTTTGCTAACCAATCGCAAATAGTTGGGAATACTATTTCGATTTGGTTTCTGTAACTAATTCGCGACACAGCATATGCTGGAAATGGTTAGCGCAACTATTTTTTTCTGTGCATAATGCAAGATTGACACAACTAATAAAGTTTATATCGAACATGAAACATTATTTTTATAATATTATTATTTATATTAGTTTGGATGTCGATAAACAATCTTAAAGAAAAACAATTAGGCGCCAAATCGTTAGTGCCCCGACTCGTTATTACAAGAGGAGATGACACTGCAGTTGGGTCGTGTTGAGGTTAAATATCCTGTTCATTATTTCAATAAAGTGAGGTATGATATATAGAGTATGTGCATATGAATTACGTTTCTATGTAAGTCTGAGTTCGTTAACTATATAAAATGGAATTTTGTGAAATAAATGGACCCACGAATTTCATCGTAAAAAGTTCAATTTTCCGAAACTTCCTGTATCAAGTCAAATTTTAGAATACCGCCTAAAAGTCGACCGCAAAAGGAGCTGCCAAGCCCTCAATATCAAAGCAAATTTTTGTCTACCCGAGGATAGTCAATTATAAATAAACCTACGAAGCTTCGCTAAATTAAGTCAAATTTCAGTAATCTTGCTGAAAATTGAATACCTCTTTTCAAGTCAGTCAGTTTTTAGTCAACTCGTCGAAATAGAAAAATAAGCGACTCAAGTGGTTATTTTGAATTCAGTTGAATTTTGGTCAATCTTTTTGATGTTGTCTACATTTTTACTCTAAAGTTAATTAGACTTGACTGAATGTTGACTGCACAACAACCCATGAATGTCCATTGCGTTCAGTCTTAATGTAGTCAACGAGAATATAACTAAGAAATAGGCCAACTGCAGTTGATTTAAGGTCAATTATTTGGGCAAACCGACTATCGATTTTCGGTCAACTTTCAGCGTTTTGGTTGAAAGTGATTCAACTTTCTGTCAACTCAACAGCAAATTCGCTGTGCAAAGGAGTGCATACAGATATTCAATATTTGTCTTTTCAGTGCTGGAGTTTTTTTTTTAAATATTAACATAACACTATAGTTGTGATGCCTTAATGGGAATATCTTAAAACTTCACATCTTTCACTAGATGTATAATCAAAGTTATTCAGCAAAAAACTGCAGCTCTGATCTCACGAACAGCCGGTCAGAACATACACAAAATTGCATAACCTTTCGATACATGCGAGATTTTAAAGTTACAGCTACCAATTCATGAACACCACACTAGATAGGTTACTCACACCAGGTCATGCTAAATGTCAAAAAGACGTGCACCCCCCCCCTCTGCCGTAGTCATTTTGTGCACGTAACAACCGAGTGAGAACCATTGTGATAATCCCGTTAGTAAAGCAAGTTGCAGGTAAATATAATTTTACTTCATTATTTATTACAAGTTCAGTGTGAAATATGCCCATTTTTAAGATCATACCTTTTTTATCTTGCACAGAAGACGTGTAAGGTCCGGGCTTCACGGTTTCGAAGCACATAACTCTTTGGAGCTAAACGTTTTATCGCAACATCAGATTTATAAAACTATTATTCTAATTACTTCCAATACCTGACCACCAACGCCACAGGAAGTCCATTTTATTTTATACACAAGAAAAACGATTTTTTGACAGCAGAAAATTCGATCGATAAAACTCTAAATTCGCCCATCTTCACCTTGCCGATAATTTTTTTGTTTTGGCTATCTTAAGGTACAACAACCTTTTGAATTACATATATATTGACCTCTGTATCTTAAAAAAAAACAACGATTAAATAAAGAAAAACCATTTGTTCAGAGTTTCGACAAAAATGTTTATAAAGTATCTTGGGTACTAAAACTCTTATGACATTTTTTTAAATATGTTCTTTCTTCATTACTTGAGAGAAATGATATGTAGTGAAAATAAGTTCAAGGGTTATTATTTTGTGGGATTTTTTTAGTGTATTGTTAAAGCAATGCATGTAGTGATTAATATCTTTTAATTAATTACTAAAGAACAATTTATTAAAAATGAATGAATACTGTCACTGGACATTTCTGCTTCCTAGGTACTTTTGTAGAGATAGATTTGTTTTTGCAAAATTTTTATTTTGAAATTTCATTTTCAGGACATACAAAATGGTCCAAAGCGTCAAGAAAAGTGGTTTAGACAAAATGTCCGTATGTATATGTGCGTGTGCGTGCGTGTGGGACTTCCGAAATCGAATAGATCCTAAATGAAATACTATTAAGCAGTGTTTGGTATATAGGTTTAAAAAAATTCGGGAAAAGTGGTTTGTATTTTATGGGATTATAAGTGTTTTTAATTTATGCGACCGCCACAACTTACGATATCCCCCGTCAATTTTTGCAATTGCAACTTTCGATAAAATATATTGAAACTATCAGATATTATGCAATTTTGAATATAGCTTTTGAATTTAAAGTTATGCTCGTCGTTGTCGTTGTGTCCTCGTTATAATTATCTGTTTTTTATTGTTGGTACTCTCAAAAGTATTAAATTATTCATACGCATCTGGTGTATATGGTATAAAAATAAACATGCAAAGTGGAACTTTGGAAATTGCTTCCGCAATGCCTTATACCATTGATAAAAATTCCTCTATGTGGAAGCCAAGTTCGATCAACACACTTTGTCAAAGAGGTTGCTTTGTGAACGGTGTAACATAGGTAATAAGGAAGCAATGCACAAAGGCTGGTTGAATTATAAAAGTAGCCATGCATTTATGTTGTCGAAATAATTATGTCAACCTCTTTCCGGATTATCCTATACGTACGGTACATGCTGTGCGATATACCTCGAGATACACAGTCCTAGTCTCGTCACCACTGCGACACAAAAAGTATTTTCATTTCACTCCCTTTCTCGTTTTTTTTGTACCTCAGTACAGCCATGAGGGCGTTGCACGGAAAGTATGAATACTTGAGGGATTGCCTGTATAGCTGCGGTATCCACAGGCCAAGTCGCTGATGGAGTTAGTCTGTTACCCGGGGTATAACTCGCACATCAGAGACGGACTTGTACGTTCTGGCACGTACGAATCTACTGTTACTGCCCGCGTGAAGGAGCACAGAGCGAGGTCAGCGACTAGCCACTAGCTCAACGTTTCAAGACGAGAGTCCGACGTAGTTTTGCCATTGCAAGTGTAGGGTAAACGAATCACAGCGGCTTTAATGGACCCCTACTCTGCATTATTTCATCCGGGCTCCACAAGAAACTCTGAACTACGGATCTCTCCTATCTTTCACTGTCTAGCGAAGCGTTAACTCCGTATAGCAGTGCATATCTTCTTCCTAGGGACCTCGTTCGACGTTCCGGGGAATAATCTACTTGCAAACTAGACTTCTCGTATAAGAGCTATTCTACACCAAATCGATGGGATTCTGGGGTTTTTCGACCTCGTATTTTTTTAATCAACTGAAACCTTTTTTACGTAAAGTATACGTAAAAACGCGTATTTTTTTTATTCGTCGAATCACAATTTGACGGAAATTAAGGTAAATTAGATTTTATTGAGAAATAAGGATACAGTAAAATAAAAACATTAATATCCCAGGTTCTAAATGTCGTACAGAAATTCACCAAGGCGCGTTTTAAAGCTCAACAAATAAGCGTTTGTAAACAGATTATAAAGTAATTATAAAATTTCAAATTCCTACTGTTATCAACGATTGAAAAGATTAATGATTTTGTTTACCAAAATCTACTTTTTATCATTTTTTTTTTAACTTTACCTAATTATTGTTTCAATTATGTAAAGTAGACTAATTTTTTTAGTATAGAGAATCAATTAATTATGTGTACAAAAAAACATTTATAAAGTGTTTCACCCGTCGCGCATTCACTAACGTCGAGTGTGCAGTGCTTCGAAAAATGAATTCCGATACATAGAGATTATTTTTCAATTTTTTAAATATCGTCTTGTGAATGTAGAGACATGAAGACAAAGTTTTGTTTTGAGAATCTAATAATTATAGCAAATTAAAAAATATGTAGTTGAAGCGGTGTAAGTTGCTACGGACGAAATGCAAACTTTTATTTCGTACAAAAATCGTAATCCTTTCATTGAAATGATCCAACGACTAGGCATCAATACATCGTTTCGTCATTTGTTATAAAGACAAATTAACATTGAAACATAAAACTTTTGCTGTTACTTCGAATTGTTTGAAGCATGACATTGCAGCTATCCACTTATTTCAAGGTAAAATGATTGAAATAATTGAAGACATGATAAGTGACGTTAAAAAACTTATTTATTTCACGGACGATGCTGCAGTATGAAAATATAAAGAATTTCATCTTTTGCACCATCACGATGACATCGGACTTGCCGCAGAATAGCATTTTTTTTGCTCGAGTCATAGAAAGAGACCAAGCGACGGAATTGGCGGAACGAACAAAAGATTAGCTGCTAAGAGCTAGTCTTCAACGACTCGATCAAACTATAAAAATGCCAAAAGATTTATTTCTCTTGGCAAGTATTAATATCCCAAGTGTTTAATGTATATACGTTGATAAAAAACATTCGAGACGTATTTTAAAAAAGCTAAAACCTTAAATGGCACACAAAAATATTATTTCTTCATACCCATCGATAAAAACCAAATTGAAATGCGTAAATTTTCACTTTCAATCAAGCATTCTGTTCTTAATGCAATGAAATGAGATCTTAGAGCACACCGTATCTGTTTTTAAAATGAAAACGACATTTATAAAAATCAGAAACTCTCATTCATTTAAAAATTCTATACATCCTTTCCTAAAAATAAAAAAAAGATTCCGAAGTGGTCGATGCTGAACGCTACACAATTGAGCCCACAATTAGTGCGCACGGTGCCAGCGGGCGACCTTATTAATGAGAAAAAAATAGAATCCATTGCTTCTTCATCTGTAAAAAAATAATACTCGTTACAGAATTGAATGAATTAGTTACGTAAAATCTAAAAAATCGAAAAAAACATTGCATTTTGGGAACAATATTATTAATTTTTAAAATCGTTTATAACAATCGGAATTTGCAATGTTATAATTAAAAAAAATAGCTCACAAAAGCTTTTTTCATCAGCTCGTTAGTTTCTTTCTGTACGATAAACAGGACGTATCGAACGAATGTTTGAAGTCTACTGCGTATTCATTTCTTAATACAATTTCATTTACCATAATTTTCGTAAACATTTTTTTTGGGCGATTAAAAAATACGTGTCTATTCTTTTTGAGTACATTTGACATAAAAAAAGGTTCAATGGAATAAAGAAATACGAGGTCAATTCTTTGCCGATTTGGTACGAATATTGAATTGCTCATAACTCTCCTCCTCCTCACTGTGATAGTTGGCACTAAACTTCATGCTATATCGGTTATCGTTCACACGATCAATGAAAATTGTATCAACAGCGAATAATTGTTTCAGTAATACAAATTTAATAATTCCAAAGCCATAATATCCCAAGCTGATTCCAATTTTGACGATATGATGTTACTTTAATGTATTTATTATCCGAAAATAAAAAATTCTTTGAAAAAGCGTGCAAACTTGAAATTTGCACATTGCTTCCTCGTGAGTTTCGCCAAAATACAGATTCTCCTCTACGGGTGATGGTTTTTTTCAATTCTGGCTTACTCATGGAGTAATTGGGAATTGTTTTGTGAATGAGGGTTTTATGGTTCTCGGTTCAGGATAGAAGCACATACATTTTCAAAATTTCAACTTCAAGTTTTAGCTCGATAGATGATGGAATCTGAAAGTTGAAATTTGGAGGAAACACGCATTTGTTATTAAAAATTGAAAATTTAGTAAAATTACAAATTTCATTAAATTTAAACCCCTCGATCGATTCTCATCAAATTCAAAACCAATTATTTTTGTTCCCCAACCAATTTGTATGTCAAGTTTCGGTTCTATATGTGAAAATTTACAAAAGTTCGAGCGAAAATTTTTTTTCGAAAATTTTATTTCGATTTTTTTCGAAAAATAGAAAAAAAATTCATTATTCCACAAAATTTGAACGCTTTAATCGTTTCTTGCTAACCTCAATACCGAACATTCTTATCCTCTAGCTCATTTTTGTAGAAAATTTTGGCTCGATAGCTCAGAATTTAGGAAAGACAGAGAGATCACACTTTTTTTTTCGAAAAATTCAAACTACAATAAAATAAGATATTCGTTAGAGGTTTGAGCAAAAATTGAAAAAAAAAACTGACGACGGTTGCGACCCGATCCGTGTGCAAAATTTTAAGATGGCCGAGTTACCCCTTCTCGAGATATATTCATTGCAATTGAGCAAGCTCTTCATACATACACACACACGCACGCACGCACGCACATACGCACGCACGCACGGACATTTTTTTCTAAATATGATTTGTCGACGGTTTGAGACTTTCAAAATCTCGAGAACATTTTATTTCACAATATCTCTTGGATTTCAGGAACGTGCACAGTCAACAACGAGATGAATTCAAATGACCGAAGAGTTTAACATTATCCCCCCGATAATGTAGAATATACACCCAAACTATGTAGAAGAGATACAGAGCTTTCCTCTAACTCCTCGTTCCGATGAGCGGTAAGAAATGCGAAAAATGGGAGTTTGAGGGATAATGTCACATGTATATTTTACAAGGGTATAAGGATCGTCGTAGTCCAGCCAGGTTATCCGAGCTAGGAAACCCGAGATGTCTTGAGTTCATCCAAGGTAATATCCCAAGCAATTTCTCGAACTCCTCCCCATGCTGCTCTGTCGAAGTATATGCTGGTGGATATCGTGACTACCATCGTAGCTTGGTTGGGGGATGAAGCGTAGCATCTATAGTGGCCGCCGTATTACAAGTATGGAGTTTCGGGTGCTACACATAGTAGATAGCTGCTAGATACATATATGTATATAGATATATGGGTTAAAGTAGTGAATATGAGCCACTAAAAAGTTCCAGCCTATATCTTCTACACCAGAGGTAAAATGACACTTTGGTGGGAGCAATATGTACCCGAAAACACATTTTATAAGCTCCTAGAATTGCTATACGTCAAAGAGCTTTTTTTTATAAACATCGCACGGTGATCCACTTTATTAGCTTTTTTGTATGATAGGTAACATGTTGTTATTACCATGAGCCTGCCCTTATCGGGTCGGGCCGTTCCTACCATTGGTGAATTGGTACGTGCGATAGGAATAATATTGGAACTGTTCTGAGTCTCCGGAACCCTAATATAGTTAATCAATCGTACTTTTTTTTTTATACCAATGGCAATGGTATAGTAAGAGGCATAACAAAATCTCTGAAACGTGAGGGCATCACGTGCTGGCACGGTGTGCCAAGGCACGCTGTAATGATACCGTGCCTATTAGCTACTTTTCTTGCTGGGTAAATTCTTCGTGAAGCAACCTCAGGCAAAATATGCTCCTGATCCAAGCATCACCTGATCTTGTCGTTTCGTATAATGGTAACTTCTCCCGCATTCTATGCAGCACTCGCCATGTCGGTATAGTCCCCTTTCGCGATAGCATCCGTGTTATTTTTTAATTTTTTAAATTAATTATGAGCTTGTATTCTTCTGAGTCGTTGCTAGTATTTTTAATTTTCTCGCCATTGCATTGATGCCGATTCCTCGATTTACTGCTTTAATCGCAATCTTTACATATTTCTCGGACCAGTTGGCAGCCAGTGTCACGTAAACGCGCTATTCGAATACACGAATAAAGCTTACTGAAATTTTACAGTGGAACTTCAAGATTAGTCGAAATAAAGTCAATATCACCATTGCAACGAGACAAAAGTTACGATATTACCAAAGTGGAGTGGTTGAAAAAAATGGTACAAAAATGGTTTACTATTATTGAATCGTATTAATATTATTGAGCTCAACGGAATCGGGCTTTGTCATTCTATAGTTAATTACGCTCAGGACGCGATGGCATCGATAATAATCCTAAGGAAGGGTCGTCCAGTGTGGGGTTTTATCTCTTTCAATTGTACAATAAACGTAGCCTACCGTATGAAGTCAAGAAAACACGGTAGCGTTTTAAAATCTCATCAGGAAATCTAATCATTAACACCTAACACCTCATTGTTGTAAGTACAAGTAAGCATATGAAGTTTTAGATTTAAATACGCTGTACTTGGGTCAACACACACTGGACCATCTTACCGCGTCGGGCCATATTCACCACTTAATCGTACATATACGTATACGCAAAGGCTATACAACTGAGCTTATGCGGTGCTATATGTATGTGTACGTAAGGACGACGAGAACAGCACGGGAGGAAGCAGGATTACAGAGTGCTCGGAAGCTTGCTATTGCTGTTGTGTACTGACCAACTCCGAGAAGCGCTGCTTGACAGAGATATTGCCTGGACACGAGACATTGCGCGGAAGGCCTCGCGGTAACCAAACCCCAAGCGGCGCATCCGAGAGCCGCTGCCAGACCCAGACAAGTTTGCAAAAGGACCAACGCACTCGCCTCCAGTCCATCCTGATATCCTTGCATCGCCTGAAAGCATTAAAAAAAACATCAAATTAAATCTAATGTCTCACAATTCTTTCAAGAGATTTTTTTCAGGACAAATTGTGTTGTGAATATAGATAGTACTTTACTGGTAGACTCCTGGTTCGGGAGAATAAGCTACGAGCTTCCAATTACATTCGTGCGTACAATGATACCGGAGCCCCCAGGATACGGTGTAGAATGTGAAAGCTCTCAATGGTTTCATAGTGCGTCGTCCGGTACTCAAGAGCCACCCTGGGTATACTCACGCTTCCAGAGCGGAGTATCGCGTTCACCGGTTCTCACTGCACATGGATATGCACGTTACAGCCGCGAGCTGTGGACGAGGTGGTCGTATTTTATACGAAAGCCGACCACCCAATTATCGTGCGGCCAATCATATTATGAGTGTGGATTACGAGAATGGTATAATGGATTCTATCGACATCTTGACCGAAGATTTGGAGAGCAAATGTGAATTACTGAGTAATATTCGGTGGTTGTATAGTTGTGTACAGACGAATGTAAGATAGTTGGGTGAATGCCCTCAAACTTGGAACACAGTTACAGTTAATAAATCATTGATACTAATTCAAACTTGACATGCATCAGTAAAATGGAATATCGTCTCTTTCAATTGTACAGGAAATTCCGTTAAAATTTTGTTAATTCCTACCAATATTTAGATCTGATTGACATGGGAGAAATGTGATTCATGTAAAACATTTGAGATATCGCACTTGCTGGAGTTTATTAGTAATTTTGTTTAATAATTAAGCTATGGCAGTAATAATGAACATGAACTTCACTCGTACACAACTTGTTAAGGGATTAAAAACAAAGAATAAAAATGTTATTTATGTAATTTAAAGAGTCCACAAACCGATAAGTATTTTGTAATTAGTACGACATTTTTGGAGTTTTCCAAATTAATGATAGTAAATTGTGAACTGAATAAATGAACAAAATAAACGCCCGAATTTAGGTGAGTCGTAGCGCTGCCTGGCATATTTGCAGCAGCTGTCACATTTAAATATTCGTTTTTAATCCAGAGTTCAATCGACTGATAATCTGCTTGGTTCAGAGTCATCAACGTGGCAAATATTCAAACCCTCATCCTCCCTCCCGCCTCGAAGCTCGAAGCTCAGCTGTCCTTTTAATGCAAAACTCCCACGAGCTTAATGGTCCCGATGAATATAGCAGACTGTAAGTACTAGTTATAGTAGCAACAGACCAGAGAGCTTTTGGATTTACCAAACAGCTGGATGGACGAATTTTTATTTTATGAAGCATCCTATACTATTCCTTATTATGCTAGTATACTTACGATGTAGAAGGCCGGTGTGTAGAGTCCGAAACCCGCTGCACCGGCTGCGAGCATTAGCATCCTGACAGGACGACAGCCCAGCGGGCTGAGATCTACGAGCGGCTGACGTGGCGCTCTCGGCGAGGATCTCTTTTCCTTCACTTTGCTCCGTTGATTTTTCAGATGGACTATCGCTCGACGCTGCGGATGATACAGCGCTGCACTTCGGTATATCAGACCTAGAAAGAAGGCCAACGAGAGCGCTCCCGTGACCGACTGGAGACCCAGTTTCCAACCCAGCTTACTGAAAACATCACAAAGATTGTAAGGTCAGTTTTCAATTTATAAATTTCGTGCTCGATATAATTTTGCGTTGTGATTTTATAATCAGTTGTCAATCTAATTGCTAAGTTTCAAGTTCAATTCATATGTAAGATTTCACTAATTATAATAGACGCTGAAAATGGTATTTTAGCTAAGAAATTTAATGTTTGACACTGTAGCATAGCTACACTCTCTAGCCCACTTTATTATGTCGAACGACTACAAGAGTCGGAATGATATTCGGAAGTACCAAGTACAGCGGGCACTAGGCCACCGAACCCGGAGATGTGACAAAATCTTACTACGTCACACCTCCGGAATTCCCTCGCCGATGTAAACAGCAGGTCAGCGACCAGCTGGCCTCGCTTGGCGGCGAGAGGAAGGCGGGGAGCACGGCAGCGGCAAGCCGCAGAAGTCTCGAGTTGCGTTAGGTTTTCAAATTGCGATGGAAAATTAGGCAGATGGGAATGAAGCAAGGGGAAGGCTATAAAAGAGTCTGTGCGGGGAGAGAGGGGCTCTGGAAGGTTTTTGGCACAAGTGTAAAAGGACAGAAAAATCGAAACGTTCAGATTACAAGTCAAATTCAAGAGTCATTTTTTCGTTTACATATTGTAAAGTCCGTGATTACGCGAGAAAAGTAATAACGACTGAGTGATCAACGAAGAGCAGCGAAAAAGGAAAGACAGGCGAGTCAATTGAAATACGAGAACTATTAGTGGAATACTAGGAAAACAGACACTGATATAGATTTAGATAGAATTAATTAAATAGAGTTACGGGAATAGAATTAAGTGAATAGCATTAAGTGTAGAAAATCGATTAAATAGAATTAGGTCAGCAATATTGAAGAAAATAAAACTAGGTCACATAGCATTTAAACCGGTAGGAGAAACGAGAAGCGGATAAGCAAATGAGAGTGAAAGAGATCGAAAGAAAGTGAACTGTATGAGAGATAGAGAGGGATAGGGGTATCAGCGAGACATCGGCTCGAAGAGCGAGGTAGGCGGGTCTAGTGGTGTGTGTGTGTATATGCATTGAGCGTACAGCTCCATACCAGCGTACGAAATAATAACAGATCTTCAAGCCGGGTATTGTAAACGCAATATACGAAAATAATGTAAAAATAATCGCCGAAATTACCGAATTTAAATGCATTGTACGGGGTATCAGTGGCCAGAAACCGAATATTGACATTTTTATGAAATTTCTTTTTTTTTTAATAAACCTTACTCTCACCCACCTCGAAGTCTAACATTAATTAGTCCTGTGATTGAGCCCGAATTCTCACGAAAAATAAAAATAATTGTTAACGATAAAAATTACCGTTACAACACGTAGATTCCTAGAAATGAAATAATTGGCCCGTCTCTTAAGCTTATCTCCAGATCTTATTTCACTTCGTAGTTACGCGGAAAAATATTATATCGTGATTTTTTACTTCAAATACGAACTATCGTAACAGTTCGTCACTGATTTATTCACTTTGATAAACAATTGTGAGTTGATAGTACAAATGCAGTCTGCTGACCGTGGTCGAGCAGAGTGACCAAGTAGTATGTTGGAGAGTACTCGTCAAACTGGCTCTCGTCGTTAGGAGCTACACCGCGCCGGTGAGAACTGCTGACGAGGTCCAGGGTGATAAGGACTTCTCGGTAGGATGTTTGTTACAGCGTTACACCCCCCTGGTTAGACTGGTCTTACTCCTGGAAGACGAGGGTTGATGCGATTTATCGGTCGGATCATCGATTCCGGCGTTGTCAATTCCATTATGTCGTTTCGATGGTCGCAACGATGAGATTCGCTGAAGTTTTCGGTTACATTGATTTGTTTGTTACAGCAAATTTTGAAACATAATTTTGGCATACATTTTCCAATCCAGTCGAAAACTCCAATTTTTTTTAAGGACCATAGAGTTATTAATCCTAAGGATGCATACCCTAGATAGGTTAGAATACTAACAGTGTTTTCGGACCATGAACGTGTTCTGTGTACATTTTTGATACTATTAATAGCTCGCTGGATATCGTCAAGGTCGTGATCGAGTCCACGTAATTCTTCAGGGTTAATATTATGTTGCAAAGGTATTAATTTATCAGTTATGAGATTGAGATCTTCTATCGGAATTTCTAACGAGATTTTTTTTCCATATTTAACGTCAAGAGAATGATTGCTTGAACGACTCAATCTTATGGTGGCTCCTGCATCACTTAGAATGCAGTCTGTGTCTGCCTCTATGAGTGTCGCTGAATTTTTTGTTACTTGCCCTCCTTTGTTGGAACAGACAGTAGTGAATGTCATCTCGTGCTCTGGAATAGCTATGTAACCTTTTTCGTTCGTTAACGTGAGGTAAGCAATTTCTCGAATTGTGAACAAAGATGTTTGACATTTAGGATGAGAAATTAAATCGGTTCGTCGATGCAGAATTTGATTGTCGCATGAATCGGTTTGGGACATGAGTAGCGTTGGTTGAGTGCGTTTGTATATACGTATTGCGTGAGTTTGTCTACAATCGTTGATGTATTTTTGACTTGCTGCTATGTAATTGGTGTACTGTGCATTGATTAGCAAAATTTCGGATTCAGGTATAACAGCAATAAAATTTGATCCGTGTCTGAAAGGTATCGGGATAAGTCGATGAATGTCATATTCGTCGGGTTCAAGCAAAGGAATTTTAAAATATAAACTAATTTGTCTTTCATTAAATTAATCGTCTTTTCACTAATGTCGAGTATTTTTTGATAGTTGTGAATTTCTAGTGGAATCGAGTACTTGACGTAAAAATGTTGTTCAAAATATTTTATTCCTCCCATGAGGGTTTTTGGAGATAAGACTTGAGGATGTATTATCCCATGTTTTCCTTCGCCAATTGCGTTTAGAAGTGTGTTCACATCTTCGTTAAGTTCGCTTAATGTCATGGAGCATATCGTGATGTGATTCGAAATGAAAATGTTCTGAGTGTTGTTATTTACTTCGTTTCTTAATTTATTATCTCGTCCCTTTTTGAACAATAATGATATATCTTGTTGTACTGCGTTCAAAATGACTTCAATGATTTTAGTTTGATTAGTAAGACTGCTTGCCATAGCATCTTGATTGGCGTAGAGCTTATCGAGCTCTGTGTTAATGTAACTTAAATCGTTTGCGTCTAGTGTCCCAAATAAAGTCTTAGAAATAGTTCCGATGCCGTCTATAAGTCCGCGTCGTTTTCTTAAGCTGGTGTTGTCTCGTGTCAGATGTTCAAGCATTTGTATCAGGTTGTAAACCCGTTTGACCCGAAGGCGCAGCATCCTGAGTTCGATGATTTCTTCACAGATGGAATTGCAAAGTTTTTCGGCATCCTCGAGAAAACTCCATATCTTTTGATATCGTGGTTCTAATCCGCTGGTATCAATGGCGATGACTAGTCTCCATTCTTCGTGGAAAACTTTGGCCTGTCCGAGATGCTCTGAATAGATGGTGGTTTTATTCAGCGGCGTCAACCGGAGATTCCCCTCCGTTGGTTGGTGTATGATCATTAATAGTAGGAGTGGCGGTAGTAGCATCATCTGCAACAGGTTTGTAGAATGGTTTATTCTGTCAATATGAACTCTAACTCGTTTGTTGTCATTATGAGCTATCGTGACGTTATTATTGTCATGCATTTCGATCACAGGAAATGGTCCAAGCCATTCGCAGTCTCTTGTTTCTCTAGTTTCTTCAGTCTGCGTTCGTTGTGCAACAGGACTAGGTCTCCTGGTTCATAGAGCTAATAGTCCTTGTGATTTTCGAATCTTGTTGCTCTTTCGATTTTTCTTTTGCAGCTATGAGTTTTTGTCTAGCTCGCTGCACGTTTAACTCGTGACGTCTCGACCATTTCTCGATTAATGCGTTGTACGAGATCTTCGGCGTTGAAGAGAGCGCTGATGGTAAGTTAGCTTTTCTTCCGAAGGTGAGTTCGAAGGGTGTAAAACCGTGACTTTCGTGAATCGAGGTGTTATATGCGAAAGCTATCGCCTGTAATACTTCGTCCCAGAATTGGTTTCTTTCCGTGCTTTCAAGACTGGTTTTGATGAGATCTTTCACCACTGCATGGGCTCTTTCGAGACTTCCATTCCCTTGAGGATGGTAGGCAGTTGTCTTGATGTGCTTAATTTGAAATACTCTCTCAAATTCCTTCATAGTTTCAGAGATGAAGTTTGATCCTTGATCGGTTAGCACATTCTTCGGTGTTGAAAAGATGTAAATATAGTGCTCTAGTAGTGCGGTGAATACTTCTTCCGAGGTGATGCCCTCTAGTGGACATAGCATGATGTACTTAGTGAGTAAATCTTGAATGGAGAGGACGTAGCGGTTTTTCTTTTGCGAGAGTGGTAGCGGTCCAAAGATGTCAAGTGCGATTTTGTCGTTTGGCGCTGATGGCGTGTCAGAGATCATAGCTGGTGCTTTCTGCCTGATGCGTACTAATTTTTCCTTTTGACATTCTTCGCAGTTCTTGATACAATCGGTCATGTCTTGATCCATGTTCGTCCATTCGTGAGCTTCTTTTAGTCGTTTTATTGACCGGTTTTCTCTAAAGTGTTGTGTAGCTGGCTTCCCATGGCATTCCGCTAATAGTTGTTGTTTCTGTTCACGTGTGAGTTTTTCTTGGGAGGCGAAGCAGATTTTAATAGTGGTCTAATGTTTGCTTGCGAGGAAATTAAACATATCTTTGATGACTTACTTTTCCCATTTGGAAATTGTGGGATCATTGACCTTGAACTGATAAGTTTTGCTTCCCTTTTCCTTGAGGAACTCTACAGCCAATCCGAGATCAACTATCCATTTCTCTTCATTGTAGGTCCAAGTGAAGCGATGTTATCCTCTTCAGTGATGTCCTTGGTGACTTGAAACCAATTTCCTTTATTCATAGACTGGAGAATTTTTATTTTTTCGTCATGATGAACGATACCATTCCACACGGTATATTCGTCGTAATAATTAGTCATTATTGAGGTCGATTCGTTTTCTTCAGGTGAACTGTTTCCTTCGGATGCTGTTGTTTCTTCGTGGACGTCTCTCGCTGGTAATACTCGGGACAGTGCGGCGGCGGCTTAGTTTTCTTTGCCTTTAACGTGCTCGATTGTATAATCGTATTCTTCAAGCTTGAATCTCCAGCGGAGTAATCTTGATGATGGATCTCTGACGTTAAATAGCCAAACAAGAGCCTTATGGTCGCTTTGAATTTTGAATTTCCTTCCGAGTAGATATTGTCGTAGCCTCTTCGCACTCTAGACTATAGCCAGTAATTCTTTTTCCGTTGTGCTGTAATGGATGTCCATTTTGCTATAACGCTGCTCCTAATCCCACGTTGGATGCGTCGGTTGTTAGCGTGAACTCCTTCTCGTAGTTCAGATAACAAAGTACAGGTGCCATGCAGAGCTTGTCCTTCAGCGTATGGAACGCTGCTTGACATGACATAGTCCAGATGAAATCTTGATCTTTCTTAGTGAGATTGGTGAGCGGTTTTCCGATTGTCGAAAAATTCCTCATAAATTTCCGGTAGTATCCCGCTAGCCCGAGGAAGGATTTCACCTCCTTGGGGTTTCTTGGTTGTTTAAACTCCATGACGGCTTTTAACTTTGTTCGATTCGGTTTTATTCCATCCTTGGTGATGAGATGACCAAGGTATTCCAGTTCAGGTCGAAGGTACTCGCATTTGTCGGGTTGTAGTTTTAATCCGGTTTGTCGTAATCGATCAAACAATAGCACGAGATTTTCGTTGTGTTCCTTTAACGTGGATCCAAAGACTATGATGTCGTCCAAATATACGAAACATATCTTGCCGATTAGTCCTCTCAATGCAGTATCCATCATACGATGGAAAGTTGCGGGCGCGTTTTTGAGACCAAACGGCATGCGCTCGTACTCAAAATGTCCTTCTGGTGTTGAGAACGCAGTGTATTTTTTTGAATTCTCTTCCATTCGTATCTGGTGAAACCCCGAGCTGAGATCGAATGCTGAAAAGAACTTCGCGTTCCCCAGATGATCAAGAATGTCGTCAATCACAGGAATAGGATAAGCATCTTGATCCGTTTTTTCATTCAATTTTCTGAAGTCGATTACTATTCGCCATTTCTTTTCTCCAGATGCGTCACTTTTCTTAGGTACTACCCATATGGGTGAGTTGTATGGTGACTTTGAGTGTTTGATGATTCGTTTGTTTAACATCTCGCCGACTTGTCGAGATATCTCACGACGATGGCATTCTGGTGGTTTATATAAAGCGTTGTTAATTGGCTTGTTGTCCTTCAAAGTGATGATGTGCTCAGTAGTTTCTGAAGAAGGTAGAGGATCCCCTGGTAACGTGAAAATGTCGTGATAATTCGAGATAATTTTCAAAAGCGTTTCACGGTTGGTATCTTCCATGTGGTTGTAGCGGGTGTTGTCTATTAAGAGTTGAATTCTGAGGCTTATCTCGGTCGGTGTTAATGTCGTAATTCGAGATTTTCGTACGTGGACAGGTTCGATGCACATTTCTTGGTGTTCCAGATGTATTCCTTCTGTCGAGTCGTTGCTGATAGGTACTCGTATCGTGTAGTCTTTGCCGAGATAAATAGAGTCAGGAATTTTTGGATGGTCGAAAATGCTGACGTGTCCTTTCTTCATGTTGCACTGGATATTCAGTATGCGAGTTGAACGACCCGGGATAAAGTATCCGTCATCATACAAGCGATGATGAATTCCGTCGAGTGAGAGGACATCGTTGCTCAGATTGTACTTGAAGGATTGTAGAAGTGCTTGTCCGACGATTCCATCTTCCGGTATAGGGAACTCGGGAGATACTATGTGGAATTTATGATCTTTTCTATGCAGCTTCAAGCTGACGGTCTCGTGTGATACGTGTTTGTCATTTCCCATCATAAATTCCTTTTCCTCTTCATGACGCGCTGTGGTGGGTGGGACGAGTGTTTCTTTGATGATATTTATTGAAGATCCGCTGTCGACGGGGTATCTTGCTGTTCCTCCTGTTCCTCCCAATCTCCATTGACAGGACTGTAATCTGGCGGAGATTGCAGTAACTCTATAAGATACATTTCCTGCAGCTGGTCGACTAGCTCGTCGTCCATTTCGTCGTTCCATTGATCCTGAGGCGCGTTGACCCGCTGAGGTGGTCGTGTCTGATTTCGATCCTTGCGAAAATTTGCCTTCCTGAAGCACTGATCTTCTGTGTGGCCTGGTTTTTTGCAATAATTGCAATTGTGCTTCATGCGATCGCCCAGTGGCTTGTCATGGTTTGGTGGATTGTCGTTGCGTTTGGTGGGTGTTCGTTCATTTGAACGGCGTTCGTTATACGTCTTGTTTCCACTGAAGCTGGGTCGTGATGACTGCACAGCAGACGATCGGTTGCAACTTGTTTTTTCACGTAGCCACACTTCGGTATCCATGGCATCGGTCTGCGCTTCGTTTATGTCGCTTGGTCTTAGACTTCTTACTTGAGTGCCTATATCGTCGCGTAAGCCCATGATGTATGATTTTATTGCGTGTCGTTCTTCCGTTTTCATGGCTACATGCCGCTCGGTCGATGGTATTTCATTCTGGATTGCGTATTTAAGTTCCTTCAATGTTTGTCTGAAGCGGTGGCTGTACATCTGTACGCTCTCTGTGTTTAGTTGTTTTGTCTGTGCCAGTTTTGCACGTGCTAATTTATATGATGTTGTACCGCCTATATTCTGTCGAATTGCTTGATACAGTCCTTCATACGTGTATATGGGGGTGAAGCGAATAGCTCGCTCTGCATTGTTCTTTATTTTTTCGTTTAAGATAAAGTCCAGAAGCCGTTGAGGTTCGGAGCATTGAAGTCAAGCTCGCTTTACTGATAAGAGGAATTCTTCGACTCCCCCGTCATCACTTCCTTTGAGCGTTCGCACAACGCGAACAATTTCTTTCGCTGGGCCGAGCTCTTTATCTCTGTTACCGTCTCCGTTGCCGATCGGGTTGCGTGAGACTGTATCGGGGCTTCGATCCGGTGTCGACTCGGGCGTGCGTTTTCGGAACTCTCTTTTGATCTTCTGTTTCGTCTTCGGTAAATGCTATTCCCAAGTGTTTCCACACATCTTTATTCTCATCCGATCGTTTTTTATTTTCTTCGCCTAGTGCGAGTATGGATACTTCCAAAGATTCAAGTTTTCGCATAATTGCCATTATTGATTTATCGTTTTTGACGTGGGGTCCCGTCGGTGATGCGGTTCGAGACATGGTTTCTGCGGTTAAAAATGGATTTCGGATTCTATCGATCTCGTCAGTGTCTGAACTGTCAAGGCTTTCCGTAGAATAGTCTCGAGTAACGCGATATTTGTTGAATGCCAGTTTTATTTCAATTTTTTTCCTTCGTTCTTCTTTTTCATAAGTTCTTTTATCTATTATTTAGTAATGGTGGACAGTGGTTGGTGATAGCCTTGCCTCCTGCCTTTATTTATAAAGTATCCGCGTAAGCTGCTAATCAGCTTATTTGGATATACAAAGTGCGTTTTGATTTTTTTTTTACGAGAGATCTGGGCTCGCGGGCTCAGTCTCACGAATTTAAGCACTTTATTTATTTCTTTATTTTTTTCAATATTTACCTTATCGTTGGATCCTGAATTCCTTGTAGTATAGCTCAGGGACTGTATTATAGATGACAGTGTGTCTACACCCTCTTCAGTGTTGATCCAAGGTCCGTAATCGAAGATAGCTCCGTTCGATCGTTCAGGGTCCACGGTTTGATGGAATAACGTCACGTAAGTCTATCCCGGCAGGATCGCCAATTTGTTACGCGGAAAAATGTTATATCGCGATTTTTTACTTCAAATACGAACTGTCGTAACAGTTCATCACTGATTTATTCACTTTGATAAACAATTGTGAGTTCATAGTACAAATGCAGTCTGCTGACCGTGGTCGAGCAGAGTGACCAAGTAGTATGTTGGAGAGTACTCGTCGAACTGGCTCTCGTCGTTAGGAGCTGCACCGCGCCGGTGAGAACTGCTGACGAGGTCCAGGGTGATAAGAACTTCTCGGTAGGATTTTTGTTACAGCGTTACATTCGTCGCAATTAATTTTCAGATTCGGACTAAATTATTGCCCTAGGTCCTAGGTAATAGCGCATCAAACTGAAATTCTTAACTTATGTAATTGAAGCTCACTGCAGTTTCTTCATAAATACGGTAATGAGATTCACTCGGAACTCATTCGTTATACGGTCATGCGAAGCATTTTACGTCTTGATTTGTATCATTGTTAAATACACAATACGACCAGCTTTCGGTTTAGAAGTGCTGTAGTATAATAGAGTCAGCAAGTGGAAAAGATCATGTTTACCATGAGGACAGTATTTCCGTGCAAAAGAAAACCGTACCACTATATATACAACAATTCTTTTATACATAGTGGAATCCTCTCTACATCGAACTTCATATATTTCGTTGGGCTGTACTTGCGTATGAAATCGAGTATATATATAAGAAAATATAATATGCTGATGCTGGCAAAGGCGCAACCGCTAAATATATAATACAAGTACATAGCTTATCTACATGTATAGAAAATCCTTTTCATCGGGGTGAAAGCTTTTTCGTTGTGGGTATAACGTAGGGGCGGACCAGTGGAACCGTGGAAGCGCCAGAGCTGTTGCTGCTTGAGATATTGGAATAGATAGCTCTTCGGAGGGTGAGCAAGCGTCCTGCAGGTGTGCCGGAGTATAGACGAGGGGTGCGTTGGTTCTCCTAACATCTTATATATTGTTCGCCTACCTGGCAATAACATTAGCAGTCAGTATACCTGTAGCTTACGTCTATATTGTGTATCTATAATAGACAGTCGATTGCTTTACATGTACGGTACGAGCCTCAACGTATATGAGGCAGACTATTGCCGCTCACACTGACACACTATAGCTACCAGGTGTATGCATAAGTTTTTTCCGGTTTAACTAAGAGATGGCGCCAGCGAAAAGTACGCAGCGTATTAATTTGACACATACGTCATTTTGTTCCTCTGACATTAACCTACAAACACACACAAGTTGAGTCCGCCAAAAACTAGCGTCTTTGTTTTATCGTTCAGTGATCATGTCGAGTTTTGTGCCTGAAAAAGAACATTTGCGGCACGCATTGCTTTTCTTATTTAATTAAAAGAAAAAGGCTGCTGAAAGTCAACGTTTACTGGTAGAAACATATGGTGAACACGCTCCATCGATTAGAACATGTGAGACATGGTTTCGACAATTTAAAAGTGGTGATTTCAATGTGAAAGACAGTGAGCGCTCTGGTGGACCTCAAAAATGCGAAGACGAGCAATTGCAGGAGTTATTGGATGATGACCCAACTCGAACTCAACGGCAATTAGCAGAAGCATTACATGTGTCACAAGAAAGAATCAGCAGACGTTTACGAGTAATGGGGAAGATCAATAAACTCGGTAAATGGGTCCCACACGATTTGAATGAACGTCAAATAGAAAATCGCAAAGTCACTTGTGAAGTGCTGCTTCAACGCCACGAAAGGAAATCATTTTTGCATCGAATTGTGACGGGTGACGAAAAATGGATTTATTTTGAAAACCCAAAGCGGAAAAAATCGTGGCTTTCACCTGGCGAAGCCGGTCCTTCAACACCAAGGCCAAATCGCTTCGGCAAGAAGACCATGCTCTGTGTCTGGTGGGACCAGAGCGGTATTGTGTATTATGAACTCTTGAAGCCCGGTGAAACCGTTAATACACAACGCTATCGCCAACAAATTATTAATTTAAACCACCCATTAATCGAAAGACGACCGGAGTGGGCCAGAACACTTGGCAAAGTGATTTTGTTACACGACAATGCGCCGTCTCACACACCAAAAGCAGTGAAAGACACCTTGAAATCGCTTGGATGGGACATCCTTCCGCACCCGCCGTATTCGCCAAACCTGGCGCCATCTGACTATCACCTCTTCGCATCAATGGGGCACGCGCTCCCAGAGCAGCACTTCAGCAATTTCGAGGAAGTTGGAAAATGGCTCGACGAATGGTTTGCCGCAAAAGACAAGCAGTTTTTCTGGCATGGTATTCATAAGTTATCTGAAAGATGGGCGAAATGTGTAGAAGCCGATGGCCAATATTTTGAATAAAACAAAAATTAATTTCCCTTGAAAATTACGTGTTTTTTTTTTACCAAAAAACCGGAAAAAACTTATGCATACACCTGGTAAGTGCTGTGACCAATTTTGCTGGTTACTCCTCGAGACGTAGTTAAGTGGCAACTGCAAGAAGTGAAAGAAAACATCGCAACAATCCTACTAAATAAATATGATGTACCGTTCTTTATTTTTTTTCAAGTTTGTGCCTCCCGCGCGCGCGCACACACACTCACCCGTACTATTTACACGCGTTCGATCACTCGATTTATTTCAATATAATTGACATGCACATTTCATAAAGTTTTAACCCCTCGATCGATTCTCACCAAATTTAAAGCCAAGTATCCTTGTCCCCTAGCAAATTTGCTTCCCAAGTTTCGCTTCGACAGGCAAAAATTTACGAAAGTTGAAGCAAAAATAGATTTTTTTAAATAATCAATAAATCTCATAATTCTATAAAATATGAACGCCTTGATCGATTCTTGCGAAACTCAATATCGAACAACCTTGTCCACTAGCTTATTATTTTCGAAAGTTTCAGCTTGATAGCTAAGAATTTACGAAAGTTAGAGAGATCATCACCCTTTTATAAAAAAATTTTAGGTACCATAAAGTGAGACACCCTTTAGTGATTTTGGCAAAAACTGCTGCAAACTAACGGCGCTCGCGACCCGACTTGTGTGTAAAGTTTCGGGATGATCGATCGACCCGTTCTCGGGATATAGCCATGGCACGCACGAACACACACACATTTTTATAAACATTTTTTATAAACATAATTTCTCGCCGTTTCGTAATTTTTTTAGGACTGTGTCACCAAAATCTCGAAAAAAAATGTTTACGATAACAAAGCTTTCTCTTCTTATGAAGCATTAAAAAAAATAATAACTTATTCTTGGACGCCAGTCATAACGATGACATCCGACAGATACCAAATATAAAAGAAAATCTTGGGTTAGGTTACCGACCTTTTGATAATTAATTAAAATATCAGTACAGGGCCATATGAAGAAAGATATTTATATAAATATACAAGTCCTGCTTATGAATTTTTAAATCGGTCAATAAATATTAAGAACTATCTTTTTATATTACAATTTTTCGTCATTTAGCTGCTCTTTTATAATCGAAGTAATGTGTTAAATGTTATCGAACGAGCTCCGATTTTTCCAATACGAGCGTATTAATATTTTAAAACGTCTTTGAATAAAACAATAATTCTACGATTTTCAAGTATGTACTTATACTACAGAAATTTTAATGAAACACGTATTAAATCTGTTCTGCATGGGTTGTTAAAATATCAGTGACGATGAATTTGTGATATTGGAAATATCCAAGTACTGTAAATGATTTTTATTTGAAAAAATTTTATTTTATCAAGTAACGATCGAAATATCACGAAAGCTTTGTAATTTTCATGACGACCTTTTTACTCATCAGATATATAAATTTATTCTACTATTATTCCTTTTACAATGCATGTTTAACAAATCATTATTTCGCATCGCAGTTTTATAAATTTCACGGCATCTACTTGTCAGAGTAACTTTATAATATCTCTCAACAGTGTAATGAACCAGGCGCCATTTTGAAGGTCGAACGATTACTATAAAGCAGTTTGCAACGTAGCAGCTTCGACTCATGTGCTTTCCGATTTCTCATTCGAGTTCTCTGTAACATGAGCCCTCTTTTGTTGAAGTTATACCACGCCACAGTTCGTTTAAGTCCTAAGACTTGAAACTTAGGCCGCTTAGGCCATGCTTATAGTGTGCGCACTCAGGAAATGATTAATCCTCGGAAACCGAACTTTCGCGTATAGTATATTGAACTGAATATGTGCTTCAACCATGTATTTGAATTAGTACCTTCACCTGTGTGCGAACGCGAGATAGAAGGAATTGGCAAGATATTATTCCACGTAACAATAATAATGCTTTTGTTCCAACGGAGTAGCACCCGGTACATGGATAAAAAGTCCATGGACTTTTTTTAGGAAAAAATCGCTATTCAGTCGAAATCTGGAATTTATTAAAGTGCACTTCTTCATACTAATAAACGGCTCGATGCTTAACGACAAAACCAGACCGTCCGATTAAGAAATATTACGCTTCTCTCTCGTGATTTTCGCTGTGGAAAAAATATTCTTGTAAAAAAAAAAGAATATTGTCGAGACCCAGGCAGAAACGTAGTATTCTACATATTCATTAAAATAGTACAAACAACAACACTCGCTCGGGCTGCTCGTCTGCCACAGCTCGGCGTATGACAAGGAAATCCTTTCAAGCAGAACTACGGTAAATATTCTCGTTACCGCTCTGGTGCTCGCTCGGAAGGACATTAAAATTGGCGAGCCCCTTTCAGGGAATTCGACCAAGGCTGACCATAAATGGGTTTAACTACTTGAGCTGATTGTCAGGCGCGATGCGATAGTGTGACGCTTCCGAATCCCTGGACAGGTATCATATATTCGTTTATCGCGGATCGCAATTCGTATTCCAGAATCCTATCAGTCTATACAATCTCCGAACAAAGACAATTACTTCTATTACAATCATCGGAAAACACATTTTGCGCAAAAAAACGAAGTGTTTTTGTATTTACGCTTGAAACGATTTTAGAAGAAAACAGGTTCTTTAGGTTCTTTATTACCAAAGAAATAATGTTGGCTATTATATTCTGGCCTTTTTCACTTTCAATACTAATTCCTACTCTGTTTAGTTATCATTCTAACTAATCATTCTTCAACTACACACTTTTCACTTCCGAAACTTCTCTTTCTATCTGTAATTGTTCGTGTCTGCTTGTGAACGTTCGATGTTAATATCAATTTCCACTTACTCATATCTAGGACCTAGTTCTTCCTACTACCTTTTCCTCTATTCCTGTTAAGTTCGTTTACCTTGCATCGATTTCTACATTGGCAAATCGATTTCAACTACGTTGGCAGCACCTTTTAGGCCTCACCACGGCTACACAAAACCCTCACTTTTAACCTATTCAAGTGTACATGCTGTCCCTCACTACTCTTACTAGTCAGTCTTCAACCAACCTTTGTTTATGTCGTAAGATCATATTCAAGCGATCAAGTATAAGTTAAATAATATATAGTGATTGCTACAACCGGTGGCATTTATGACATTTTCGTTCAAACTCTAATCCATGATTTAATAACTCAACGCGTAATTTACTTAACATTGCACTAAATAATTACGCGTAATTTACTTAACATTGCACTAAATAATTACGCGTAATTTACTTAACATTGCACTAAATAACAAAGCGTAATTTACTTAACATTGCACTAAGTAATTATCTTAATCGTGGCCATCAAGTTTGTTATTACATATTTAGTTTTCTTGCGTTCTATAATTATCAGGAGTTCTCGAGTGTTACATTAGGCGCGGAAAATTTTGTAAAAAACGAAAACTGAACTGTCGCTAATATTATCAGAGATTTTTCGATATTTTCCTCTAAACTTCTCTGCTATTTACTGGATACCTCTACCATTATCCCTGCACAAAATCCAGCGTAACTTCCTGTGCTGGAAATTGCAGTATTGATTGTTGCAATAAATTCTTTTAATCATTTTAACATTTCGGTTCAAGTTCTCATTTATTATCTATCGTGCTTTCGCGACCTCTGCTATCTCATGGAGATTTATTGATACGCATTGACAAAGCTTTCGAAAAATTTTATTTATATAAATGCAGATGCTAGTTCTCGAGAGTTTTCTTCACAGTCCACCGTTATCTAGCTCTATTTACTCGGTACTATGCTATTTTGCACAAACAGCAGTGCAGAAACGGTCACGCTACGGATAACGATCGAGACCAAAGGCATATAAAGAAGTGGAGTTCCCATTAGGACGATGTGCTACATGTTTCTGTCGTTCTTCCGCTTGACCGCGATCACCGATACCTCTATCTCACTCTCACTCATGGCGGCTCGGTTGGTGTAGAATATCGTTTTAAGAGAACTAACAATTACGACAAAGCCACCTTGTACCGAATTGCCTTCTACATAATACATTTCGTAGCACAGTTGTCTAATATGTATGAACATATTATGTACGTGGATACTTCGGGACTAATTTCTCTTCTAGACATTTTGTTTATAGCCTATTCGAGAATTATCAGTGACGCTGATGTACCCACCGCTATGTACAACACGTTCTATGAGCGGGGCTGAGTCTTTGTGAGGCTGCAACAGACCCCCCCCTCCCCCGCCCCTTTATAGCAGGACTGAACGGTGATCAGAAACAGGGACCATAGGCGTACAAAAACGCGTATGACAATATCTTTTATTACCGTTGGCACAAAGCATGTTATTTGCTGAGCACAGGAGTATCACAGTCAAATAGGATTTGTAACTGGAACTAATTGGTGAAAACATTTTCATTCCTTTTTAACTTGTATTTTGGGCAAACAAAACAAAGTAACAAGCCCTCCGCCTGTCAGTGGATTTGTGTATTTTGTTATTTAACAGAAACTGACATTTTCATTACCTTCTATTGGTTTTTCGTCGTTATTTTCAAAAACGATAAGCCCTTCAATGAAAGTGTACAGAATCTAAATGAAAGACAAGAAAATAATGAATAAGTAAAGTCGTATACAAGTTTTGTATAAAGTCAATAATTTAGCTGCAATTAATTGTACAATTTAGGAATAAGAGAAAAAACTGTTAGCTCAGTCAGAGCCATTTTTTCGATTCGAATAAATATTAGCATCTCAGTTTTGCCAAAATAGGATCTCAAAGAGAAATACTTCAGAAGTAATTAAGGCTTTTTTGAGTATTAAAAAAAAATTATTCTCAAATTTTTGTTTTATAAATTAAAGAAAAAAATTGTTAATATCTTAGAAACAAAAACTTTCACAGATGGTTCTCTTATGGAAAAATTTAAGAGATAGTAGAATTTAAAGTACATATTTACATACATAGTTTTATTTACACAATAATTTATATACATAATTAATGGGGTTTCTTATCAATAGGGGTGAAGAAATAAAATTGTTATGAATATTTGCTAATATTTTTTTTGCTCCAATCGAAAAATTTCAAAAAAATTGATAATTTTTGAATACCGTCGTGTATACTTAAAAAAAAGTTTAACATTTCAAATTGTTATCTATAAAAGTTTGTAAGAATTACAAATTCATAATTTTTTCACCTCCTCATGTACGGTTTTGCAACAAATTCAATTGTTTATAAAAATTATTTTTTTATAGATGTTCGAGAATTCAGTTGTCGGAGAGGTAGTGGACTGTAAAATATTGCAGGTTGAATTAAAACGCAGTACACTGATGTTAATTATAATAGCATTTATTGCTCCACCTGTCAAGTGCAGCAGACACGAATACAAATAAACAAGTAAAATATAGCAAATAATATATTAAAATGAGCACAGAAAAGATAGAATAAAGTGAAAATGAAATGTGGTGAGCTAATTACCGCACACGATTGTATTAATCGTGTGCAAGTGATGAGACGTGCTGTCGCGATGAGGCCCCGCGGTGAAGCTGATGCTGGGTGCACGACACGTTGAGTCCAATGATGCTGTACCGGTGTGCCGACGTCAATATATCAATGCTGATATGGTCGAAGAGTTTGATAAGACTGTAGGTCGGCTGAGTAGATCGGTGAGTCTGATTTCGATGCACTTAATCGTCGAGAGAACGCACGAAACTCGATGACGGTGAGAGATGTACGAGGGCAAAACGCAAGATGGCTGCGTAATACGAAGCAGCCGTTTTCTCGCCAAGCGTAGTGCGCTTGCGCGCAGCGACCTGTAGCTTGGCACGCTGACCTAGTGTAGGATCTACAGCTCCTGCGTGGTGCTGCCGCTGAGTGGCAACAGCAAGCAGTTGCCCTTGCTAGCCTGCAGTGCGCAGTCTCGCTACGCTTGGCAGAACGTTCGAGCATTCTCAAACAATAGATATGTCTTTGAATACATTTTTTTTTAATAGACTAAATTTTTAATAAAGCTCGCAAAGACGTATGATTCTTTCAAAATTTTTCGCTCATGAGTATAAAAGTATTGATTATTTGTTATTAAGAAAAAAATATTGGAAACAGCAAAAAAAAACTGAAAAAATTGTATAACGTTCTGAACATTAAAAGAGGCTTCTTTGATGTTTTAAAGATTTTTATTCACTGTCGAGGCGTAAATATTTTCTCTATTTTATAAAAATATCTCGTCGCCGACGCCGCGTAGGAGAATCGAGACCCGATCTTCCCCAACTGGGAGATGTAACAGATTAAAGTAAATAATAGTGCTTGCACATTGCTGGTCGGTTTTTTATGACTCCGATTTATTAGCTCTTATTTTATACGTAACTACTACGATTTTTATTGCGTACGGTAATTGATAATGCATTACCGATTAAACATACTCACGCACGTACATACGCACGTACATACGCACGTACACAAGCACGCACATAAGCACGCGCGCGGACATTTTTTCTACATATGAATTAGAAATCTTACTTGGGCAAATTTTTTTTTCCTCCTGTTTAATTTTACAACGAATTGCAGCTAAACTCTTGATTTTATGCTAAATTTGCATACAACTTTTCTTGTTCGGTGTTTCGATGTCTTTTAATTAGGGCTTATGAATTTTCTTCGTAGAGCGACCGTTTTTGAGATGAAAATGATTAACCAGCGGAAGATACACGACAATTTCAATTTTTGTGAAATAACAAATGACGTACATCCGCTGGCATATGGAGGGCCTTACTTTGTTTTGTATATCCAATACACATGTAGAAAAAAAAATCGAATCCATCAATTAATTCCTGTAATTGACACTTTTAGGTTCAATTTAATTGGACTAAGTAATAATTTAGAAGTTGCCCCAAGCTGTCATTTGATGGTTTTTACGACCGCTGGGACATGTGGGTGCAAAAAAAAAAAGAAATTACAATTTCAAGAGGTCGTTTACTCTGCCTGATATCCGCAGGGACACGCTGAACGAGATGTTACCAGGAGTTTGCGGACACGGTGATCGTGAACTCTATTCGACTGCGTAAGATGGATTGCAACGATTTCTTGAGCGTCTAAAACGTTTTCCACAAATTTGAATCCGGAATCGAGCCGACGATAAACCTACGATAGAAAGAGGCGAAGAGTCAGCAGCCATGGGTGGTAAGTCAGCTCGGCCAGACAGGACTTTTATTAAGTTGATATTAAACCAACGGGAACAGGAGCCAGAGTCAGACCTATATATAAGGCATTCTCCGTCTATTCAGCCATTTGTCTCCTAACATTCTCAGATATTTCTCACATTCAACCACCTTTTAGTACCACTCGAAAGCAGTTTCTGTGAGTTTTCGAAGATTTTTAAATCGTAACGCGTCATACTTCTGAAACTCACAAATACAGAGTATTATTACTGTTGATATTCTTATTCTAATGGCCAATATATGAATGAATAACGTCCCATCGGGTTGCCAAAGATACTGTAAATCTTAATGTAATAGGGGTTATAATTCGATTTGTACTGTAAGCACTTTTTACTGCAGAAGAAACTTTTGATTATTTCGTTTTCATTGAATGCGACACTTATCATTTTGCTGCTAATTTTACAGAATATTCGACGATATGTGAATATCTTACAAAAAAACTTGCATCAAGTTAATGTAGTTCACCCGTAAAAAATGTTTTACGTAGAAAGTCGTTTATATATTGAATATCTGAGTTTTGTGTAGATCTCATGTCCAGTAACATTGAATCGGGCAGTCATGGGTGATTGAGCGGTGACATATAGTGATTTGTGTAGCATAGATTAGTAAAGAAAGTAGCGAAGTGCGTGCTCGAACATATAGTAAGCGGGCCATACGGCCAACCTTACCTTTCGCTGCTGAAGTCGCAAAGTCCTTGACTCAGTAAAGTTACGAATTGTTTGGGAGGTGGTCGTATCGTTGTCGTGTCATTCGCTATTATCAAATATCAAATCAGTGATATCAGTAACACTGTATTCCAGCGGAAAAGATAAGAACAAAAGAAGTTCTAAAGAACTAAGTTAAAGTTCAAAAGAAGTTAAAGCAGTTATGGAAGACCATAAAATCGGGGTTTCAGCGACGGTACTTCTGGTCTAATCAAATCCGTTCATTCTCGTTATTAGACGAAATTTTACACTTGGTTCGTATAATATTTTGTCGGCTGTAATAAAGTCGATGCCGTTTCATAGTCGCTGCAGCAATTCGTTTGCAGTTAAAAAAAAAGAAGTTATGTTAAGAACAGCTTCGGTGCATGTTTCGAGTGTTAACAAAAACGTTGAAGGTTAGAAATGCTTACTGCAGACGGATTTTAGCCGATAACTATACAAGCTCACACCAGTTATTGTCTATTCTCAACGGGTAAAAGATGATCTCATATCTCCAGTCGCCTCGATTTCAACTGATCCTGCTAATTCTGTTAGATCGGTATCGCAAGATGACGTTCCGTGAAACGAATTGTATTCTTATTCTCCTGTAAGATCAAGCCAAATTCTTCCGAGTAGCAGCCAGGACATAGCTGAACTGTACCAGTCTTCTACTTCGAAAACGAAAGATACGCACGTCATAGTTGATAAGGAGTTCGCAGAACTAGCTGAAGCTAGCATAGCCGTACTTATTGTAAGCTATTATATAAAAAGCTTCGACGAATACGACGAAACAGCAGAGAAATGCCCGGTAAAAAGGACTTTATATCAGTGAAGCAGGACGACAGTACTCGCAAGCAGAAACAACAGCGATTGATATGCTGCAATTTTAGGGAGCTCCGTAAGGTCTACTTAAGAGGTGAACCATCCATGAGAAGCAGCGCATCTGTGTAAGTACGGATGTTTCACTTCCCCTTAAGGCGAGGCGAAACCTCCATACTTACACAGATACGCTGCTTCTCTTTCACTCCGCTGTGAGCGCCATGCTTGCCTATCCCTTTCGCACTCATAGGTGAAGTACTAAATTTTACGAGACGTCGCGGTCGCCGTAACTCCTCTTGCCAAAGTAACACACACTCCCCGCCAACACCACGAGTTATCATCGACGTCGGGATAGTTAATATATAACCGCGTCCGGGTCATCGTGTTTCAATGTCAAAAATGCTACTTCTAGAATACACCGTTAAAGGAATCACCGTGGTTTCGACTTCTTGATGGGAGATTCCCGCCAGAGTAAGGGTACTCACGGCTTCAATCCGAAGGCGCATTAGAAGCCCTCCCTTGGGTAGAGCCACGAGTTGTGGAGATCGCTCCACTAAACGCCATCTTCCACGCTCACGCCCCCTTTCCGCTGGATTCTCGGCTGGCCTTCCTGAGAGCACAGCTGAGCGGGATAACTCCAACGGTACGACGTCTGGCCAGCGAAGACAACAAAACATCTCGTTAATTTGCACCGTGCCTCTTATTCGCTCTTTTTAGGGCAGGATGAACAAACAACAAGTCCTTTCAAGGATTAATAATCGGAGAGAACATGAAACTCTCTAGCCCCTTCACGCGATCCTCGCCAAATGATATTTCCCCACCTTTGAGGGTGTCAATATTCGGCTGTAGTCTGAATGAAAAGTTTTTATTTCCTTAAATGATTTCAGCACATGCTTTCTTTTGGCTGTTATGATTCCTTCCTTTCGATGCCCATATTTCGTTACAAAAAATTCCTCCTACAGCGTGACCGGAACCATCCTAATGCATTTGTACGAGAACACAGTCAAACTGCGGGAGACCTGGCCAATACGAGTGGTTCAATTAACAACTCCTGGGTATTCCTATTAAAATAAAAGAATAAAAATAATAATATTATTACATTGGCGAGAAGAAGGTAGATAAAAATAAATTACATACATACCGAGTGGTCGATTTAAGTGAAGCTTATTTTTCGAAATATGTTAAAAAATAAGTATCGTACGAAAAAAATGTCCCAAATCAAAAGTTAATATTTTTGAGAGGGCAATTCACTCGTGCTGGAATAAAACCGCCCCTGGCTCACCTTTTGAGGGGGCGAGGATAACTTTGAAATCTTAAATGGGAAACTCCATTTTTTTATTACAGATTCGGATTCTACGCTACAAAATGCGTAGGTTTTGTTTGAAACTTATTTTTTTGATTCATGATAGATGATGCGGTAAAATCCACAAAAGTTGATTTTTGTGATTACGGCGCCATCTATTACGAATAAAAAAATGTTCCAGACAAAACCTACGTATTTTGTAGCGTAGAATCCTAATCTGCAATAAAAAATGAGGTTTCCCATTTAAGGTTTCAAATTTACCCCCCTCAAAAGGCGGGGCGGATGTCTGCACTCAAATCGACTACCATACATAATAGACAAGTTAAACAGAATTTAGCAAAACCTTGGCTGAAGGACTTCGGTCGATGGTCTAATAGCATTATAATAAGTATTATCTGTTATGATATTATATGTATTATATGTTATTTATTGTAAGTAAGCCAGTTCGCGACATTTGTAACTCTTAATGTCTATAAATACATTTTCTATTGAGAATAAACAATTTAATTGAAGAAATACTCTTGGTAGGGAAGACTCGTTGGGGAAATTAGCGTAAATTGTGGAGGGTACGATTGCACAGCGCAATATCATACAAGAGTTTCGTCATTACTATTAACGTTCTACGTATTCGCAGTATTGAATAATTTATATAATAATATATTTTGACGTGAGTTAATCGATACGTTCCAAAAGCTCCAAGCCACGGATAGATGGGTGGTTCACCTACCCGCAGAGCATTCGTTTCCGGCTTGCACTGGCGATATTAATGTAACATGCGAGACCGGAGAATCACTTTCAATTTAACGTGCTGGCGTTCTGACGTTCGTGGACTGTACCAACACAAATATATACAGATGTGCATGTAAATGTGTACTACACTATAGTTGCATACGATACGGATGCGGGCCCGGGTGTACGATCGATTTGTACAAATAATTCCGAAACCGTGGCACGACGGGACCAGAATCGGGCAACCAACAGCCAACAGCCAGTGCCAGTGGACGGCGACGATAGAATACGCAAAAGGGAAAAACGCGAGATGCGCTACGGGCTTTTATCGTTTAGTCAAAACCCGCAAGCGTATTTCAACTCCTACTATGCTATATCCTCTTTAAATCCTACCCTCTAGCTCACTCAATTGTAAAAAATTTTGCTGAAACGTATAGACCCGAATAGCTGCAGCCAATAGACCTCTTTTAGTACAATTTTTTTATACGTTCCCAATGTGGCTGCCTGCAATGAGCGATGTAAAATTGAATTAAAATTAACATAACTGCATATACAGGTCTTAGTATATTTAATTTGAGGTTTATATTGTATTTATGCTTTTGGTAATGAAAAATCTTTTTAATTGAACACATATTTGAGCATATTTGAGCACTTTTTAATTTGAGCATATATTTTTTATACTTGATTAAACAATCAGATTCCAGATGATATTGCAATTACGTATGAAATATATATAAGAAGGACCTCTAAGCTCGATTTCAGATTTAATCCCTCATAATTGTAAGTCGGTTTGCCCGGTAAGAATATATTAGATGAAAATTCACGTTCTTTCCTTATCGGTTTTCGCCCTGCAGGAGAGTAGGTAAGTTTTGTGACAATCAGTTTGCTCTTTTGATTAGGTTTAAGAAAATACCGTTAGAAATTTATTGCTCAACGTCCCGAGTAGAAAAATGTTCCGGCTGCCATATGTTTTATCAGGCCAACATCCGGTATGAGTCTGGCGCCCTGTTCAGGCTCGCCGGACTATTTCCTGATGTGCACCAGTTCAGGTACCGATAAGGCAGGCAACATCAGATTTGCCGAAGTTCCACCGGAACTGGGCCACTTTCGGATTTAATAAAGCATGCCAGATGTATTATCTTTGATGCCGCCGGATCAGGCCCCGAGAAGAAGTCCATTAGATTTGCCGGATCACTAAAACTTGTATCATTTCAGTTCAGGGCCAAATCGGGAAAGGATCGGGTATCTATAATATTGTGATATATATTTTTCAAACAGATTTTATTTGCAACTTCGTACAGATCTTAGCAGTATTCGTAACAGTTTTTCGACGTACCATTTCAAGAAAGTGTGCAATTCTTAATGCAAAAGAGAAATAACATACATTTTTTCTTCTATGTCGTTTCGTGTATACTGAGCATCGCAAGCTTCAAATCGATCGATGACAACGACCGCGTTTTTAAAATCGTCGTTTTTTTTACTTGCCACATTTTTAATGTTTCTGAATCACAAGGATATGTGAACATCGATTTGATTACGCGCAAAATTTTACCATTCACTTTGACGGCTTTTGACTCTGGTAATTTATATATTTATCGTTTATCTCCAAAATCATTCCATCACGTAAAAGAACCGCGTTGTTAGGAGCTCTGCTTGAAATAATGAACGATTCATATTTAACTTTCTTGATTCTTACAAGGAGAGGCCGCTTACTTGTCATTACGGATTTCGCTCAAATTTATAGCATATGTAGGGCTTGGCTAGAAATGAAAGTACTCAAAGTGGAAAGTTCAGATGGCCAAGCGTTTAGAAAATAAAATTTTTGACGCGGCTCTGGCACCGTAAAAGCCATTTATGTTAGTATAATTACCAAGCAGCGGTTGGTGTAGTGGTAAGAATTCGGACTCGTAATGCGATGGTCGCAGGTTCGATTCCCCGTGCGGAGACTTTTTTTTTTCTAGCTCTTTCCCAATTTTTATTAATATTCATGTCGCAATTAAGCGAAGTGATAAATAATTTATTTTATTTATTTATTTATACGCAAAAGGTATAGATAAGGAAAAAAGATAACATATTAATCAGGCCCACATCAGGCGCTTTATCCGGACCGGATTTGCGTGCGTGTTACACCACGGATCATGGCCATATCGATGTGCCATATCCGGGCCGGAGTTAATTCTCCGGCGCTCCAAGTATGTGCCGGATTCTGACCTGATTAAATTTCTACTCGGGGTGAGGCGTCATACTAAAATAATATCTGACATCGTGTCTATTCCACACGAATTCGAACACTTTATATTAAAATTGTAGTGAAATCGAGCAGTGGGATCGTGAAAAGATTATTTATTTTGAGTTAGCGTCGATCATTCGTTCCAAATAGCGCAATCGCTGGCTAGCCGTAATATTGTCCGCTGTCACTTCGTGCTGAGTGACTGTGTACTATCGAGCGATTCACAGTAAAAGCTAGCAAAGTATTCTCGAAGCTTTGATAGTTGATGTAAGATCTCGATAAGTGCTTACGCCGCTATGTATCAGATAAGTATACTTTCTTAATTCGCTTTCAAGATGCCACCCACCTCCCGGTCCTAATGCAGTCACTTATCATGGTTTGCAGCTTCTGCAGTCCTCAAAGCTCCGATCGGTCAAAATATATTAAAAGGTCGGCCTTAAAAAAGTCATTATTTGCAAGGAATCAATTTTTTTTGTTGTAATTCATCATAATTTCCATCCAGCCTTCTTATTTCTACATTGCATTTTTGGATTTTAGGTAAATATATTGATATTTAATGTTTGCGCAAGCGACAAAGATGAGCAACTTTCATAGATGAGGCTAATTCCCGACCTCTTGTAATCCCTTACTGCTGGAACAAAGTGTCTTTAGAGAGAAAGTACTTCTTTCATTTTGGTAGTCTTGTTGCGTCTAAGAAAATCTATTTTCAAATCACGAAATAATGCAATTGAAGTTATAATAAAATCTCAGTAATTTATAAAAAACATTAAAGAGCTAAGTATCACATGCATTGATACACATTTTTTATCATGGTATTATTATATCTTGTAACTGACGTCAATTACATTCTTTTTAAATTTGGTACAACTAATTATCATCGATCATTTACTTGAGTTTGATGATCCGGGCCTATGATGCTCAACAATTTGAAGTAAAAGATATTATCCAGTGTTTCAACAGCAGTATCACTAAACTAGTAGCAGTTAACGAGAAGCACAAAAAATATGTGCTCCAAATTGTGGTATATTGAAGGCATGTTGTCTTTCCAGTATTTTTTAAGCATAACATACCTAATTTATTTCTAATTTTTACAGTTGACGTAAAAAAGATATTTCAGTCTCAAAGATGTCGTCTTCTTCGGCTCAACTATATTTGCTTAGTCGATATAAACTTTGCAAAATGTAGTAAAATCCCACGAGAGCATAATGTGTAAAAATAAGCTTGAAACAAGTACATTTACACGAGTCTCCTATATTTACAAAACATTGTGAAATAAACTGAAAACATACGAAATACATATTGTGAAGTACATGGTGCTTATTAATTACTCTTGATAGAAATTTGTCTATATGCTGATGCTATATATTATAAAGTGAAATTCAAACTAATAACAATAATAACAATAAAATTTAAACAAAAAATACAACCAAAGGAAAAAAAAATTGAAAAAAATGTCGATTGTTAGTACTTGGCAGGTCAGAATGGTCACATGATCAGTGCACAAAGAAACCATGGTTCAATTAGTAAGCAAAATATTTACTTGACAATACTTGCTACGAATGTTTTCAGTTTTTTTCATAACTTTTTATAAATCTATAACATCACTCGTGCTATTGTGCCATATTTGACTCAAGCTTTTTACACATTGTGTTTTGTGGGATACTAAGATATTTAGCTTTTATTGGAAGAATTGTATGTTATTCGTCTCGATATGCTATTCTATTATTTTCAGTTTCTCCAGGAACAATGATCGTATACGTTGTTCGACCAGATATGTTCTTCTTTGATTATCAGTTTTTCTCGCGGACGATTAATATACGATTATTCGTCCAGGTACCCGAATAACTTTAAATACGAGCGATACCTCAAGATGCCATCTATTGTAAAAAAAGAAGAACCTTGCATACGGCTTCCCCATTATTTTCCATCTCTTATAAAGCCAGTTGAATGAAGTAGTACTTACAAGGAAGGATAGTTTGGTGTCCCCCTCTGATTTTGATGAAACTTACGTATGTTCTACACATCGAAAACTAAAAGATACGTATTTTTTTTTATCGGCGGAAAAACATTTCTAAGGGGTGATATCGCCCTTCAACGTTAGCCATGTCGAGGGGTGATTATGCAGTTGCCCCCAGAAGGCGTCAACCGATTTTAATGAAAAAAAAACCAAATTACTCCTCATTGAAGACAATAAAAATTTCACGTGAAGTTGAAGAAAAAAATTCATTTGCATGGGTGTTCACCCCTCGACATGCCTAACTTTGAAGGGCGATTTCACCCCTTAGAAATGTTTTTCCGCCGATAAAAAAAAATACGTGTCTTTTAGTTTTCGATGCTCTACAACATACGTGCATTTCATCAACATCGGAGGGGGACACCAAACTATCCTTCCTTGTTAGTATTATTTTATTTTGGTATTTTCGTCGATGTTGACTTTCTCATGGAGGAAGATTTGTAAGAGGCGGAAAATAATGAGACAGCAATGTGCAACGTTCTACTTTGCAAGCTTGCTTCAATACTATATACGCTGACTTATCTGCGGTAAATTTGTAAAAGTTAGTGAATCAGCCAAGTTTTGGAATGAGTATTTGAATATATTTTGTTTCTTTACTGCAATCCAACTCTATGTAGCCGTGCAACTCTCAATCAATCTACTATAGTATTAACTATTATGCATCATATATTAAAAAAATAACGTTAAAGATATAAATGTAACGCAAAGAATTTCTGATCTCGACTTCCATAGACATCCAATATTATTTTATCTTTTTATATTTCCGATTTTATGAAATTTATATATTGGATTTCATAAGAAAAACCTCAACTTCTATGTGTTATATGTTATTTAGCTTTAACGGAGGGATAAAACAACTCTGATGATCCAGAACCATCAACGAGAACGAGACCCTTTGCGTGAAGGTCTGAATATAAACTCTTCTTTGTATTGAGTCTCGGTGTTAACAATAAAAGGTTCGAAATCTCATCGCTACTGATACTTCAAGGCAACTACAGATCCGTCAAGATTTGTCCAACCGTAATAATTTGGAAAACACGATAAACGAATTTCAGGAAAAGTATGGTTAGTATCGAGCATCTGTTATCAAATTGATTCCTTTTCGCTTTTCATTGCGACAAGAAAAGTGTATGTATCGGTGGTCACTCTCTCTCCCTCTTTCAGCTCTGTCTGTTGCGGATCTCAATAAATTAGTATGACTACCACCGAACGAACAATCGGGCTTACCCACAACCCCCGCACCCTCGAACATAAAGATAGCACGATTTCACCGCCATCTTCCTACGTATAGCTACATGGAAATTGTGCAATCGACCTTAGCAGAATGTGTCTTCTACATTATCTCTATCTCCGAAACATGGTTTCATTAATTTATTTTGGAGTATCCGATTAGCATCGATAATTGTTTCCTCATTCAAAATGATCGCGAAAGTAAAAAGGTTGGTGGAGTAACATGCTTTATACATTAATCTCTACAAGTAAAAATATTAACATCTTCTCCCAGCCAGTATTCCAGTGCGCCTAAACAACTGATTGTCAAAATTACATACTCTAACTTAGAGAAACTCTTGTTTCCGACCGTCTGTAGGTGATTAAAAGGTCACATGTTCGACGGATTCTTACACCATCTTTTTGAACTCTTTTGTAACTTGTCGAGTGGTAATTACAAATCCAAGCACTTACTACTGTGTTCAAAAAGTAAGGTGAATTTTTAATTTAAACTTCCCGCGTTAACCGAATCGGACAAATGAATTTTTTTTTCAAGTTGGTAGGACTGTTAGTGACATCTGTGACAAATTACATGTCAATATCATCATTAGTTTTTAGTTTACGCTTGGTTTTGTGAACAAAGAAAAGTGAATTTGGCGATTTTTACGATGTCGAATTTTGTTGAGCAAAGAAGTGCTATTAAATTTTGCTTGCGGAATGAAATTTCCGCCGCTGAAACGTATCGAATGTTACAAAAGGCCTTCGGTGACGAGACTATGTCACAGAAAAATGTTTACAAGTGGTACAAAGACTTCAAAGAAGGCAGAGAACGTGTTGATGATTTGGAACGCTCTGGACGACCATCGACGTCAGTTGATGAGCAACACATCAAGAAAATCAAGGAATTGGTGCTCGAAAATCGTCGATTAACAATTCGAGACCTTGCCGACATGCTTGCAATATCAATTGGATCAGTGCAAGCAATTTTGGAGGATCGTTTGTGCCTCAGAAGAGTCAAATCGCGTTTGGTGCCAAAATTTCTCAATTTTTTCGAAAAAGAGCGTCGCGTTCAAGCATGTGAATCAATGATTTCTGACTATCAGGACGTCTACAAACAAATTATTACGGGCGATGAGACTTGGATTTATGCCTATGATCCGGAAACAACCGATCGATCGAGCGAATATCGTGCCAAAGGTGAACCGAGATCGAAAAATCCATGCCAAAGTCGCTCAAAAATCAAGGTCATGTTGACAGTTTTCTTCGATTATCGTGGTGTGGTGCATTACGAATTCCTTCCCACTGGCCAAACTGTCAACAAGGAATATTATTTAAGTGTTATGCGTCGTTTGCGTGAAGCTATTCGCAAGAAAAGGCCAGAATTATGGAAAGACAACACTTGGATTTTGCATCACGATAATGCACCGTCGCACACAGCACTGGTTCTTCGTGAGTTTTTCGCCAAAAACTCCACTCATGTCGCTCCACAACCACCGTATTCGCCTGATTTAGCAACGTGTGACTTCTGGCTGTTCCCAAAGCTCAAGAGTCCACTCCGGGGAAATCGTTTTGAGTCGATTGAAGAGATCAAACGTGAATCTCTACGCGCATTGAAGGCTATACCTGAGGACAACTTTTTAGCATGCTTCAAAGATTGGAAAAAACGTTGGCATAAGTGTATTGTAGCTAGGGGGGATTATTTTGAGGGGGACGAAATCGATATGGAAGAATAAATAAAAAAATTTAATTTTAAAACAAAATTCACCTTACTTTTTGAACACAGTAGTAAGTGGTTCGATCTTCTCACTATCGTTTCATATTGTCGAAAACCCGTCTACTTGTATACAGCGGTCACCGACTCATGGCTCGATGTTTTCATTAACGTCAGCATTGATAAGCAGAGAACTCTTTTGTTAAGTCCCAAGATCTCTTCATTGACGGTCACAACCTTTTGGAACTGCTGTACACATTTGACAAGGAATGCGTACAGCGGTTAATCACGCGATGAGCGTATCGCCATTTTACTGTAGCGGATTTTTGACTATAAATCAGACTCAATAATTCGAGTTTAGGTCTAGATTCCATTTTTAACTATTCTATTTTCGTGTATTCCAACGTATACCCTTCAGGACTTTTACGTACGACCCATTCTAATTGAAACTCCCTCCTAGCACTTCCTATCCGCATTTTGCTAAGCTAACCTAACTTCCGATGCGCCCACAGCCGACTTAGGAACACGCATTCGCTATGGGCACCGAGAAAAATTGGAGAACCCATGTCGGTACAGATGGCCCTGTGTTCTTCTGATTCTCCGATGTATACTCGAAAGTAACTTACCTAGGTGCAGATACCAAGGTATCGGAGAAATTGGCATCCCGCTTCCTAATTGATGCGCCAAACGGTGCACGGCTGAGCGGTCATCCATCCGAGTAGTGGCAGTACAGAAGCTACTTAACTCGTGAGACCGCCAGAGCTGCATACCGGCCGCTCAACCATCAGTGTCGATTTTCTAAACTATTATAATTTTATTAAAGAAAACTTGATTGGCGTTAATTTAATTACGGATCAAACATCGGAAGTATTTCTCGAATCGGTCGATGGTCATGCTACATTACGGACGTTTCGCGTCAGTCGGCCACCGTCACCATGGCTTACACAAAACCTAAGAAATCGTATTTCTCAACGTAATATATTGTATACGCAACACTCACGGGGAATACCAGATCTGGCAATTTTTAGGGAGTACGAAGACGATCTAACCGAACAATTGAGATAAGATAAGAATGCGTATTACGTTGAGAGGATTACCAATATTACTGACTCCAACAAACTGTGGATAGAACTTATTACGTTCAGCTTAGTGAAGTCCTCATTTTTTCTTCACTCCTCGGTTTCCAGTTAACTACTACCATATCTGGATAAGGATTATCGAACGGTGAGTGCGAGCATTCAGCCAAGTCAGCCACAATTTAGTTTTGCAGAAATCACCCCCCAAAGAAGTACCGTAGTTCATTTCTTTCCAATCTGGTTCGGTATCTTACTCAGCTGGACGGGACCGTATTTCTCTCTTCTCGATAAATAAGTCATTGCCAGCAACTCGCTCAGAATCCAATTCCGTCGTCAACCTTTCTCTCAGTTAACTCAAGTATACGCGATGTTGGAAGCAGGCCTATCTCCGGCCACTGGCAAAAGATAGTATTCCACTCATTCCTTCGGACACTTGACCAATAGCTAACCACAGTGAATTGTCCAAGATTCCAAAATGACCAGTTCCGGTAGAAGTCCGCTATTTTGCGCATAGTCAAAGATGTTAGGTGTAATATCGATGAACGACTAATTACCATCTGTTGTTTGATTTCAGCAAAGCCTTTGACATCGCTTCTCATTTGCAGAATATTTATAAGAGTGCAAAATGATAGTTCTATTTGGAGCAACGCCTCGAAAAGATGGAAGTTGCTATCACTTGATGCATAGGATTGACCTACAAAAGTATTTTTAATTATTATAGCTCATGAACGAAAGCTTTGCAACCGTATTTTTCTACCATTAGACAATAATGTTAATTCATTTAATACATATTTTGTCTCTTTTCCAGTAATTGGTTCTTAATACTTACCTCCAGTTGAACAATGTAAGGCGGCAAAGTTACCGATGTCCGATGATCCACACGGTCTCTTACACATTTGTAAATCTGTTACCCTTCAACGCTTTCACTCCAATTACATTATGTGACTCGGTTAGTGCCACACTTTTGCGTATAACATTCGGATTAAATTATATCTAATGGTTTACTACCGTCGAAGTGCCCTTTCTTATTTTCACGTCGAAGTTTTCTTACAAGAAAAAAAATTTTATCGAGATTGTGATGTCAGAGTACTTAAAATGTTCCAAAACATTGAGAAATCGTGTTTAGAAAAAATATCCGTGTGTTTGTGTATGTGATGAGCTTGCGATAAAATAAAAATGGCTGTACCTCGAGAACGGGCTGATCGATATTTCAGAAATTTTGCACACGAGATGGGTCGCAACTCCCATCGGTTTGCTACATTTTCCGTCAAAATCGCTAATGGGTGTTTTATTTTATGGTATTTGAATTTTTCGAGAAAAGGGTGTGATCTCATAACTTTCATAAATTCTGAGCTAACGAACTAAACCTTTCTACAAGAATGGGCTAGGGTTTAAAGTTGACAATTGCATCCACTTATTTTATTGTATCGAACGGTATTGAGTTTAGCACGAATCGATCAAACCGTTCAGATTTTATATTACTAGGAATTTTTTGGAATTTTTCCAAATAAACCTATTTGTGCTTCAATTTTTGTAAATTTTTGCCTATCAAACCTAAATTTGGCATACAAATTGGCTAAGGGATAAAGTATACTTGGTCTTGAATTTGGTGAGAATTGATCAAGGGGTTTAAACTTAATAAAATTTTCAATTTCATTGAAAATTCTTTTTCTGTAGGTCGGCGAGAATCACGAGGAAGCAATGTGCAAATTTCAAATTTGCACACTTTGATTTTAGTTACAATTTTTTAATTAAATTTTTATTGTAATTTCAGTTATTAGTTTTGGATTTTTGTTTATAATGTACAGTGTTAACGTACAATATACTTGACAATACGTACGTCGCATATGCTTTTCGTTTATTTCACAAGGAGACCGCTCATGTAAATGTATTTGCATAAAGTTTTATACACAATGTGATTTTGTGGAATTATATTGGCTGGACAGGATTCGCGTATGAAAGGGCACATGTGTAAATACACATGTAAATACACATAAAAAAATAAGCACATGAAAAGTGCTCTGTCTAGAACTCGTTCCGGCCCTATTGCATCTTAGTTGTCACCAAAGTAAAGTAAGATTGCTCGACTTTTAGGTCTCCAAGTCACTCCTGTTAATCCTGTCGCCGAAAACCGTGTTTTCCGTTTTATCTCGATTTTCTCAAGATCCTGACACTGGAATGACATGCGCCAACGGCGAGGTTCAAGATCTCGATGGAACACATTGGATTTCATGGGATTCAGGTATTTCGACAAAAAAGTCGAGTTTTGAACGAATTTTTAAACTTTCAATTGGCATTTTTGAGCCTTTCTGAATTTTGTACAATTCTGGATGCACCGGAAATCGATAGATCTTTAAATTTCGAATAACCAAATGATGCTTCAAACATTTTTTGATTATTGTGCCAATGTCAAAAATCGAATTTAAAAAAAAATTTCTGTTATGTTGCAAACCGAAAGCGGATATTAAAAATTTATGGATCTTTCGAAGCCACACCTCTCAGAATTTTTTACAACTGCCAGATCCAACAGAATCCAACAGATCCAAGAGAAAATTGATAGAAAAAGCAATTTAATTTCTTGAAATTTATTTGCTTGATATATAATATATTGCGATTCTTTGTGTCTCTGCATCTTTTGAAGTCATGCATGAGATACACGAACTGGAAACATGGATTTCCTCAGTAGTGAATCAATTACGTCATTTTTAATCGAATTTTGCCCCTAAACAAAAGCAAATCCTAAAAATGTGTATATTTCGCTGTATTACACATATTTAAGACGAACATTTCGAATTCCTATGGAACCGTATCTGTTTTCAACTTCGAATTTGGCGGGCTCGTGTGAGATTTGAAAATACGGCCGCCGATGCTATTATGATCGATAAGAGCCTGCGCTGGAGCAGACTCGATGTATTTTTTTTTATTGACATTGTTTGTTCAAGAACATTAGAAAAAATAATTTTCCTGCCTCTTTTAAGCCGTTAAAATTGTTAACATAAGTTATAGTTATGTGCTTCCTGCTTGGTGATAGCTTGATTTCCACATTCAGTATTTTGCAGACAGAGCGAAGATGTAACCAGCAGAAAATGTTAAGGTAAGTTAATTCTTTTTCTACCGAAATGATCAACTTTCTGCGTAAATAATATTTGTCAGATTATCATAACCAATACATAATTTAATTAAACTAAATTATTGTAAACAAAGGACTCTTGTAATCTTTATTTCACTAGTGTTTATAATATGCTATAACGACATTTTAAAAAACACGGATTTTTCACAGATCTTTCTATGGCATGATTATAACTGGCGCTATCTTTACCTAGTTCTACTTCGATTTATATTGCGAAATCGTATACATGGTGCATTATATTAATTGACGGGTGATAGTTTGAAAAAAATCGATGTTTTCTTCAAATTGAATATAGTATTTAACTACAATCTATATATTTTTGCAGTACGTCATCTGTGGAAGCGAACAGTTCTCAGAAAAAAAAAAACGTAGCAAATATTTCCGGAAGAGTCGTGGCTTTAGGCGACAATAATCCAGTGCAATTCGGACATTTCATTTGTAATATATGTAGAATCAATTCGTATAGGATCGTGACTAGCATTGAACCGAATAACCCGAACGATGTGCAGAGTGTGTCAAATGCTTACGAGTCTCCGCCAAGAGTATCCTCTTCTCAGCTTTATTCATAAAGTAGTCATACATCACAGGAATCTTCTCAAACTTATTTTTAAACTCTTCTTCACCAACAGATGACCCGTGGTTTGAATGTATGCAGAAGGAGACAGTAGTCGGGAAACCATGCCTATGCTTTTTAGTCGGGTACTTGCTGCACATTCTTATTGCTCTTTGTGCGGATACAACAAAAGGTCTAAGCTCGCCCAAGTTCCATTGACTGCTGGGATTCAAGTGTTTTCGTCGCGATGATTATTTATTCCTCGGGGTAACAGATGCTGCAATGAACACATCATTCAATATCCGTTCTATCATAACGAGATTAGCCAACTGCGAATTCACTCGAATCATAGTTCAGTTGAGCCATCCGATATATGTAATTTTCTCAATCAAATGGCAGTTACGGTTGACAAATGTCTTTTTGATAAGGTCAGTGATTTCACCATTTCTGAAGAGCGTCTAAAAGTATTTACAGGTTTATCATGGAAAAACGTTCTAGAACAGTGCCTCTATTCGAAATTGATAATGAGCCGATGATCTCGAACATGCGAAAATCGGTATTGAAGGCATTTGAAACTGATATCTTAAGTAAAGATTTCGGATTGTCAAATGTTTCGAGAGATCTTATTAGAAATCAAACTTCAGCGATGTCAAAAAATTGCACGGTGAGAATAAACTAATGTTCATATCTGATAGGACGTACGTACGCCACCAAAAAAGTTCAAATAACGAGTATCAGAGGAAATCGTACCCTGGGCAGAAAAAAGTTCTTTTATGTAAGCTCGTCGCGGTTCGCACAATGGATGGCTACGTTGTAGACAGTCTACGTCCATATTTAGCAAATAAAAATGATGCTCAGATTTTTCATGAGGTTCTGACAGAATCAAATGTAATGATAAGCAAACTGCAAAAAGATGAAAATCAAAACAAAAAAATTTCGATTTCTAACATTGGCGCACCTATAAAAAAATGTTTGAATTATCATTTGGTTATGGGAAATTTAGACATCTATCGTTTTCCGATAGATCTAGAGTGGTACAAAATTTATAAAGGCTCAAAAAAGCGAATTGCAAGTTTGAAAATGCTCTCAAAACTGGACTTTTTGGTCAAATTACTTGACACTCACGAAAACCAATGTATTTCATCGAGATCTGCAACCTCGTCGTTGGCGCATGTCCATCCGATGTCAGGATTCCGAGAAAATTGAGGAAAACCGGAAAACACGGTTTTCGGCGCCAGGATTAGCAGGAGTGACTTGGAGACTTAAAGTCGAGCAATCTTACTTTTTTTTTAATGACAACTAAGAAGCAATAGGGTCGGACCGAGTTCTAGACAGAGCACTTTTCATATGCTTATCCAGATATACCCACTGTTTCGAATTTTTAAGAATATCTCAAGTCTTTTGAGTGATAGTTGAATACTGTGGTGTTTAGTTATTTCATGAAATTAAGCGAAGGTTGAGTAGATGGGAACAATCTTGCTTTAGTGATTTATTTTGGTGAATAAACGAATGATATTGTTGCCGCCACGTAATTAAAGTGTTGACATTTCTATTTTCTTTACTTTTCCTACGCATAACATTCGTTTTCCCCCATGGTGAAGAAATATATCCAAAAATATATCCCACAGATAGAACTTTTCGTCGGTATATACATCGGGAATACATTTTTTGGATACGTCTTAGATATATATTTTTCCGTTGCATATATTTCGTGTATATCATAAAGTATATCGCGGATATAGAATTTTTCGATATAATATCTTATATACGATAAGATATATCTTTTATATACATTGCATTCACTTAATTTCCACGAAGGTCGCGAGATATTACGTCTCGCGTCGTTGGCTCTCACAACACGAGAGTAAATGAGTCTTGCTACCATCAGTCTGTGCTTTAGATTAGGTTGAGGAAAATACGGTTACAATATATATTACACTAGCTGACCCGGCAAACGTTGTTTTGCCATATAAATAATTTCCTAGTAATTTCTAGTGTAGACAAAAAATAGCTTACTTATTGTAAGTATGTATGTATGTTAGAATGTGTATATTGTATGTATGTAAGAATGTGGTATATGCGTGAAATAAGCATGGAGCGCTGTGAACGATGAGGGAATATAAAAATAACAAAAGGCAAACATTATTTTTAAGTTATTATAATTTATTCCTTAAAATTATATATCATTAATTAAACAATTACGACAGTAACACTATTAAACAATATCAATCTCTTAATCAGTGGCGTAGCTAGGTAACCAAGGGCCCTGGGGCAAATTAAAAAATGGGGCCCCACTGCTATGTAAACTAATTAGGTTTTATCAAATAAAAATATGAAATATACAAATACTTTAAAAATGCTAAGCTACTTAAGCTCTTTTTTGTGCACTGCAGGGCAGGTAATAAAAATATTAAATAGTAACAACATGAATTACAATTAATACTTGGTGTAGGTTTGGCTAATAAAACGAAATAGAGAAGATTCAAGGGTTTATTATATAAAGGTCGGGCCTACCAACTGACTAAATAACAATTATATTTACAATTTTTTCCTAGCTTTAGTTTTCGCAAAAGTATCAATGACTTCGTTTAAATCCAGGCTTGATGCGGTTTTGTTTTCAATTGCTATTAGCGATAAATGTCGGAGTCGAGTTTGGCCCATATTATTTCTTAACACGTTCACGCCGGCGCGGGCCACCGGTGGCCCGCGCTAGACTGTCTCATCGGGCGGCGCGGGCCACCGGTGGCCCGCACTAGATTGTCTCATCGGGCGGCGCGTACCACCGGTGGTACGCGCCGATTTAACGTATTTTAATTAAATAATTTAATTTAATTAAATAATTACGTATTTTCATTAAAAACATTTATTTTTAATTACAATTATAATTAATAACGTATCATAAACATAAGTTTTGTTCAATAACATAAACACATTAATTTGAGCGCCGCCTCACAGCAAAACAAATGAAAATCGGCCCCGGCGTGAACGTGTTAAATAATTTTTTATTATTTTTAATTTGCTAAATGATCTTTCAGCTGCTGCAGAAGTGACAGGAATTGTAAAGAATAATAACATTGCTGTAAATACTTCCGTTAGGTCGCATTCTAGCACTCCATATTTGCTTATTATTTCCTTACATAATTGGTGAACAGTCCATGCTTGAGTTAGTTGAGGTAAAACTAGGTGGTAAATATTAATAAATTGAAGTGAAAAACTAGGGCCTATTATATCTGAATATTTTCTTTGGAATTCGTCACACTTTTGTAATAAAGTTGCTTCATCAACATGTAATAAAAATGTTGGTGTTAGAAAATCGAATATATGACAAACTGCACTCATACCAATAAAACGTGTATCTAGTTGAGATATTACTGTGTCTAGTACATTATTGAAAATCTCAATTTTAAATATTCTTTCTCGGTTTGGAAATCGGTGATCAGCAGCTAATTCATCAAAATGTTTTTTAACTTTTCTTTGCCTTTTTTCTTGAAAATGGGTATCAATACAATATTTTCTTGCAGTTTCACTGGCTTTGCACTTGAATAATTCGAAATCATTTCTATAAATTTGCAACTTTGCTTTGGTCTCTGCTAAAACTTTACTCGCCTCGCCCAAATTGATGTCGCATTTTTGTAAAGTTTTGGATGCATAATTGATGTCGTTCAATACACTGTGCATGAATTCGCAAAGCAACACGAACTCGAAATTTAGCATTTTTGTTTTAATACTCTCTGCTTCACTACGCTCATCTTTATTAGGACTCTTTAGAACTATTTCTGATAATGCTTTGATAATATCAAAATAACGAAGTCTTATTGCAGATATCGTATTGATCCTACTGGACCATCTAGTCGGATTTAGTTTTTTTAGAGTGGTGTCCGATTCGCCAGTGAATTTTGACAGTAGATCCCAACGTTTGATGCTGTTTCCGAAAAAGTTATACAAATCTTGCAACGTTGCGAAAAAAATCTGTATTTCCACACAACTGCTAACGGCATCGTTTATCACCAAACTTAAATTATGAGTGGCACAATGTACGTACTCTGCGTTAGGCTGGATATCCTTAATACGTTTCTGTACACCATTATACACACCACTCATCACACTGGCTCCATCATAGCCTTGCCCCACACATTTTTTTAAATCAATATTTTTGTCGATAAATAATGTTGTCACTTCGTTGACTAAATCTACTGCGCCATGTTTGATGCCTGCATAAAAGCCTAGAAACACTTCTTTTACTTCTATATCAATTGGCTGTCCATTTTCCGATCTGGTTATTACTGCATACCTCACAACAATGCTTAGCTGATCTACCTTCGATATGTCCTGTGTCGTATCCATTATGATGGCAAAAAACGGTGACGCTCTAATTTGTTGTAGTAGATGGGTTTCGAGTTTGGTCCCCAAGCTCTCAATCATTTCATTTTGAATTGTTGCACTCAGATATCTTGTAGATCCTAAAAACATAAAAAAACACAATTTCAAAAAAGTCCTGATATTAAACAGTTAATAATTATAAACAAAATAAAACGATAAAAAAACTTAGAAATAATTATTATTACCTTTGGGCATATCCAAAACTTGCCGCAAAATGTGATCATATCGGGCGACAAGCTCTACAAAGGACAGAAAATTTCCGTGGTATCCTTCCTGACTTAAGTCTTCTTGATGTCCTCTCAAAGCCAAAGAACTCTTTGCTAGGGTAAGTATGATATCGAATAACCTTTGAAGAACCATTTTCCAAAATGATGCTTCTTTGCGAATTTCATTTTCAAGTTCCTTGTCGATAGTATTAGTATCGTTTTTTTTCCAAAATTCATACACAGCACATGCTTCCGAATGGCCACTCGAACAACTGTGTTGTTTAATTCTTTCTGATAAATGCTTCCAATCTCGAATTCCCGTACACCAAACATTATTCCTTTGTGAAGCAAATAACCAGCAGGGTTGACAATAGGCAGCGTCTAGTATTTTGGAATAACACAACCAAAAACGATTAACTGGCCCATATTTAGAACACGAAACGTAGTACGATTTTGAAAAACACCTATTGTTCCGGTTGATGTCTGTTGGAAAAGGTCCTGAAGGCTGTAAAGGCCCCATATCAAGAATTTGACGTTTTTCGTTATCACTTAATATTTTGTTCGTGAAGTTTCCCAAGTCATAAGAAGATTTGTCGTACACATTTTCGAAAAATGTAGAGGTCTGTGGTTCCTCCAAACCCTCCGCTCTTATGTGTGTCATGCAAACATCATCCACGTTCACATGATCGGCGGCGGAGGTATCTCCAACTGCAATAATTGTCGAATCTTCTTCAGTAGGCTACATTTTTTGCCGCTAAAATCGCTCTTTCTGCAAGCCACTCATGATTTATGTACTGTGTGTGTACATCGGGAAATATTTGTTCAATGAGAGTATCTTGCGAATCAGCGATTGTGCAGAAATCGGTCGGTAATTTTACGTATCCAGTTTCATCTATAGCAACTTTTCCATCACCGATATCTAAGAGTTGTTTTGAAAATGTTTCAGTGGATGGATCTTGAAGCATTTGAACGCGCATATTTATTTTTAGTTGTAATTTTTCAACATTACGCCACAATGGAGATGATTTTAAGCAAGCGTTGATCTCATCAGCGTATGTTGAACGTGGAATGACTGGAAGTGTTTGTCTGAAATCACCTGAAAGGACCAACAGAGTTCCGCCAAATAGTTTGTCACTGTTTTTAATATCTTTCAATGTCCTGTTCAACGCCTCAAGTGAATGTTTGTGTGCCATAGAACATTCATCCCAAATAATAATTTTACACCGTTTCAGCACAGTGGCCATGGACGATTGTTTCTTAATGTTGCATACTGCGTCAGGGTTATTCTGAATATTTAGTGGCAGCTTAAATACTGAATGAGCTGTTCTACCTCCATCCAATAAAGTTGCTGCAATGCCCGATGATGCAACGGCCAATGCGATGCCATTATTTGATTGTATTTCAGCAAGAATTAGCGAAATAACGAATGTTTTGCCAGTTCCACCCGGTGCATCCAAAAAGAAGAACCCACCTTGTCCAGCTGAAACTGCGAGCATAATGCGATCATAAATGGTTCTTTGTTCCTCATTCATTAGTGGGACATTGCGGGCAACAATCGCTGCCATTTCTACAGTACTGTACTGCAGTTCACGATTCATTTCAGTATTCATTAAATCAGATGCAGTTCGATTTGGCGAATTCATACCGAAATTACTAAGTGGTAAGTTGGCAATGACAATGCAAAGATCCTCAATAGCAATCAATGCTTCATTGTACATTTCGTCGCTGAATGTTATGGTTAGATCGTGGCACCGTATACGATGTTGATGCAATATATCATCAGTCATTGAATCTTTGTGATTTTCCCATAATATCTGTGCTCGGGCTGGGAAACATGTAGTCAACACTATAGCGAATAGTAGACGAATTTGTATTGCTGTACAGTTCAATGCAGCTTCAGCAAGCATGCATTCCCACTGGTTGTCGTCTTCCAGCAAGCCGAGTGCAAGGCATGCATCTTTATACGTTGGATATTGTTGCCCATTCACTTTACGTATATCTTGAAATGATAATGGGCCAGTAACATTAACCAACAACAGTCGAAGATAAAAGCACTCCGTGTGTCTTGGATTGACTGTAAATAATCGCCCCAAGGCGTTTGATTTAAATAAATTGAGACATGCAGCAACTGGTGAGCCTTGCTTGCGGGGCATCCATGTTTTTGTTTGAGTCCATGTGAAATAGCGTGGTACTTGTGAATAGAGTAATGTTCGTGCGAAGGCACCAAAATCATCCGCACGATTACACAATTCAAAAAATGCAGTGAGTGTAGTTTTAGGTGGATTTATTGCACGATCAATCGCTGTCTCGTTCGTGAAAAATACACGCTGACCGTTTTCAAGATGGATGACTAACTGAACAACTGCTGGATCCCGTTCATGAATTGGAAAACCAAAGATACGCCAAGCAGCTTCATTGGAGCTGATGTACCGACCAATTTGGTAGAGCGTTATTTCATCGTTTTTATTCACTGGAGGAGCATTCACATTAGTATTTTCCACTCTAAACACAGCCATATCACTGCCTTTATGGACATACTTGCAAATGTATTTGATGCTCTTCACAGAACTGCAGAACTCAACATTGATATGAGCATTATATGTCTTGCTCAGCAGAGGCGAATATGGCACCACCCAACGATTGTCAATATCAATGTCTGTGTTGATGATATTTTTAATAAATGATTGTCCGCCATTTTCAGGATTTCTTCGACGATATATCGGGTATCCGTCGACATTTGTGACCGTATCATTGGTAAAATCTTTAGGGAAATTTTTAGTACATTTTCCATCAGCCATGCAAGGCGATGAACTATTAAGAGTACCACATGGACCATGAATCATGTTTGTTGTAACAATATCAAACAGCAGTTGGTCAGTGGATGGATCTGGAATTTCCGCAGAAATGATACTATCGATTTCTTCAGGACGGATTTTGTCGATGAACCAAACCAAAATGTGTGCATGAGGTAATCCTCGCTTTTGCCACTCAACCGAATACATCCAGCAACGTGTGGGACCAAATACATGTGATGTAGTAATGAAACTTATTAAAGACTTCAACTTTTGTCTGAACACACGTGCTGTAATGTCATGGCGATGTATTGCATTTTGGCCAGGCAGTAGGAAAGATGTAATCTCTGGCCATTTTGGATTACATGTGAACGTGATAAATAAACATGGTCGTCCATATTCGCGCACGAAAGTCAGAGCATCCTGTATATATTCTTGCATATGACGTGGACTGCCTACGTACGATGATGGTAAAATGACATGGTTACCAATTTCGGCGACGTCGGCGTTGTATCGTAGTCGTTCGCTCTCAATCTTCGCGTACATGTCGACCATGAATTGTTGACAAAGCTCACGACATCGTAAAATGACGTTGTCCAGGCCACGTCTAATCATTAATCGGTACGCATAATAATCCTTTGAGCTAACGTTCTTGTTTATTTCAGCTCCTGTAATATTTGTTCATAAAAATTAATTAAAATTTATTACGTTCAATAATTTAATTGTTTTGTTAAATGATTAATGATCAAATTAATAATCAATGAAGTACCTGATACGGGATCTCGTTGTTTTATGTTTATGCAATATCCGTCTTGTCCCTTCCAGAATATTAGCGGATATTGGAGAGGGTCATATGAACGATGTGTGTCAGCAATGAACTGAAGATTATTATTTCTTCTACGAATCACAATTTCTCGTGCAGCTGTACAATCGCCAACCATGATTCCAGCAACATCATCAACAACGGGTGCATTGAATCTACGAATATGCTCTCCAGCTGGTGTTTTATCAGGATTAATGACGATAGCGTGATTATCGCTTTGTAATTGGTGCATATGTGATTTGAATATTTTCAACAACTCGTTGTGCTCGTTCAAAAGAGCATCTAGCTCGCTGACGATGCGCCTGGCATAAAGTGAATCAAGGTTATTATAATCACAACGTGCATTCACGCGATTGGCAAGTGCGCTTCCGGAATCCTCGCCGCCCATAAAGTAGATTTGTAAGAATTTATGTGGTTCGTTTGGCATTGGCAGCAGTGAGCCCATTTTATGATAAACTTGGCCTCTGATTTTGAATGTAGAATTGAATTGTTGACCATTTGCATTAGTATTTCGAACTATTTCTGTTGCTCCGAACGATGTCATTTGAAAGCATGAATTGAATCTTCGAATTGACTTCAGGAACACGTTAGAATCTGGATCCGTGCCGATAAGTAGGCCGTTCAATGGTTCAGGTGGTGTTTCAATTTCAGGTAGTTGCACTTTTCCTGACGCGCAACACATCCCAGCTGGCTCATTTTTGAATTTCAGAGCATGACAATGCGGACATTCCTTGTCCATAGCACCAATTACCACTTTTGAATGAGCATAATATTCAATATCGGGCTCATACTGGAATGCTAGACGCAGGAATGAATCAGATATAAATGCTCGATGTACCTGTTGTCGTTGTTGGTCATTTGTTCTTCGTCTATTGACTGTGAAACGGCGTGATTGTCGTTGTTCTAATCTTCTGACTTCATTGCGTTCAGCTCGTGTATCTTCTGGCTCTTCTTGATGCAATTGCGCCATTCTGACACGTGCATCAGTACTTTGTTGCTGGATTTGTTCTTCTGTTCTTTCGGATCTGCTATTTCGCAAGTTTCGAGCTTTACTTGTACTGCGGCTCAAATCAGCCCCTTTGCGTTTTCTTGGCATTGCTCATTGTACAAAACATACATAAATAGAATTAATGAAATTATTTAATGATGAAAAATGTTAAAAGTATAATTAGGGCCAGGATTTTTGCCGCAGTTTTGAAATGATTAGTTTTAATTTATGAAATTATAACAAAAATATAAGTTTTATGGAAAAATTTTTCAAACAAAAGTAAAAAATTAAATTTTATGAAAACATTGTCTCTTATAATTTTTTCATACAACCAATATTTCCATTGACATTTCAAAATAAAGATTCATAATGATTGATTTTTTGGAAACTATGAAAATCTTAATTGTTCAATTGCATTTTTTTAATAAAATTAAATTAAAATTACATTTTTATAAGATCAACAACATTTTCGATATTAATAAAAAAAAGTATACTTACAACACAAAATCCGTTGTTATTGGAAGCTCGTGTCACGTGTTGAGTACTTTTGAGGTTATAAAATCACTTGATTAACTAATCGTGCAAAATACACTCAAAATTGATAATTTAATTATTATTGATAAAATAGGAATGATTAAAAGTTAATATGAGAGTTACACTGAGATAGCAAAATAATAATTGTCAACGTTACTACTACACTTGATGCATAAACAATAATGATGGCCGACAACTGTGTAGGGAGTGAGAAAGAAAGGAGACCGGCTTCGTTCTCATCCCTACTCCGTGCTGTTTACTGGGTCAGAAGTGACACCTGTAGACATCTGGCGGGGATAACTAATTAAATGACGATTGATCAGTTTTCGACCGGAGAGGAAAAATGATTAAATTACTAAAATGGCTATTAAAAAATAAGGGTTGATCGTAGAAGGGTGAAAATTGAGGATTGTATGTATTTTTGTATGTTGTATCATAAAAAAATAGAAATTAAAAATTTTGTCTAAAAAATAAAAAAATAAATTTAGGGGTGGACTACCCCTAACATTTAGGGGGATGAAAAATAGATGTTGGCCGATTCTCATAGATACCGGATAAGCACAAAAAATTTCATCAAAATCGGTCAAGCCGTTTCGGAGGAGTATGGCAACGAAAACTGTGACACGAGAATTTTATATATTAGATGTATATCTGTTTCATTCTATATAGTTTGATATTGTTGAATCTTTGGAGGCGGGCATGACAGACGGGAAGTTCGCAGATTACTGATAAGCTCCGCGGTTATCTCACCGCACGTCGTCGACTAGAGTTTGCAGCCGCTAACTTGCACGGATTTTCGGTTATTTGAATAGGACTTATGAAGAATGTTGCTTCTCTCTCTCTCTCTCTCTCTCTCTCTCTCTCTCTCTCTCTCGTTCTCTCTCTTTCTCATCCCCCTTCCTTTAGTCCTTTTCATATACGGATTGTATATTTAGTATTCCAGAGGTTACTCCAGGCAACAGCCTGCTCAAACTTTATTCACTTTACATTTACATCATCCATCATTTTTCTTACTACTACGTTTCACAAATGTAAGAATTGCAACAGACTATTAGGTGCAGCGTAAGTCAGCACAATTATTAGCGAAAACCGGAATTTATGATTGACTTTTTTTTTTTAGTATTTCATAATTCTAAAGATCTAAAGATAAGGATAAAATCCCACGTTGACCGCCGGGACACCGCACGTCTAGACGCGCTACGCGGCGCTAATCACTCGCTACCTTTTTCAAGACATAAACGCACTGTGCCCTCAGCACTGTTTTTTCTTTATTGTTCCAGCGGTTCATCTTCGGGAGTCGACCACGCTGGTTGACCCTGGTAACGGCAAAGTTAAAATTCAAAGGCCTCGTCATAATACTCTAAATAAATATCATCATGCGTAACAACCAATAGTGCCACCTAAAATTTATAATTTTTGTTGATGTTTCAATTATATAATTGTTATTGCTTTAAAAGTTTATGTTAAAAATTTACTTAAACTCCATTACCAGACTACTCCGATCCCGTGTCAGCGTATTCTGACTTAACGGAGATAAATAATTATTCCTTTCGAGTTGCGTGCCTATGGTTGTGTAAATTTTTCGAAAAAAGGATTTACACTCTCTCGCTTTTAAAACTTTCGACAAGAATAGGCCAAGGGACAAAGTTGTTCGGTATTGAGAGTATTGAGTTTGGCATGAATCAATGAAGGTATTCAGATTTTATTGAACCATGAATTGTTGTTATTTTTCGAAAAAAATCTATTTGTACGCTGACTTTCGTAAATTTTCATCTATCAAATTTAAGTTTAGCATATAAATTGGCTATGGTACAAGGATACTTGGCGTTTATTTTGGTGAGAATCAATGAAGGGTTTTAAACTTTAAGAAATTTGCAATTTTACCAAATTTTCAATTTTAGTGAAAATTTTAATACCACTTTCTCTGCGAGGAGAATCTGTAGGTTGACGAGAATCTCGTGGAAGCAATGTGCAAATTTCAAATTTACAGGCCTTGTTTATATTAGGGTTTGACAATGTTATTTTTTTTTTATGAAACTTTAAAAGTTATGGGTGTTATTTTTTAACAGCTCTCCCAAAAAATTAAATCGATCTCGGCAGACGTCGTGTAAGAAAATAAAAACGAGAAGAGTCGGCGTCGAATCGAAAAAAAAGCGAAATAAACTAAAAGAATCTGAGAAGTAGTTGTGAAACATAAATCTAGATGCAGAACAAGTGAAATGTTAAATATAATTTATATGGCATTCGTGGCACGAATTTCGTGCACTGAAACTGTATGGTGTTCGTACACTACAATAAATATTCAGAAATGTAATATTGAATTATGGATATCTTATGCATGACCCGATATATTAAATTTAATGTTCAAATTTTGGATAATATTAGATGTCTTCTAAATATATCAAACCCATTTCATCGGGTTCAGTGGAGCGATCGTTTAATATCAGCTCATACATGTTTATCTAATTGAATGTGTCCGTTTATTTATGAATAAATGACATACTGGTATATTTATTTATACAATGATTTTTTTTACGCTATATGCAAATATTTGTACTCAAATATGCATATGCGATATGGGAAGTCGGTTGCGGTCGTAACGGAGCCGTAATAAACGAAAGTCCGTGTATTTATATCGAGGCGAGCGTGCGAAGCGCGCAAACCACAATAACCTTTAAGTGTAAATAGGTATGCATTATCGGCATACACTATAAGATTAGTGAAATTAATAGAATTCAAAGACTGAGACGTGAAATTATCTGGTATCTCTTACGTATATTGTAAATAATTACATTCAAAGTCTATTAAAGCTTTACCTATCAATTTGAACAAATTGAAATAGAAAACGTCAATGCTTTTTCGTGTAAAATAAACGGTACACGTTTAATTAGTAATATTAATCGCGCTCAAGTGGAAGATTAAGGAAACTACACAAATCGGATATAATATATATTCATATTAAGGAAACACAGGACGGTATATATTTGGTTCGACAAAAAAAAAAAGCTTTGCCCTCATTATAAAATATTGTTGCGCGTATTTCATTAACCATAGGCGAAATTTCATCAAATATGACACAATGCTACAAAAAAAAAACTGAAATATCATTGGGCGGGTACAGCGTTGTACAACCCCTCGAACGAAAACGTTTTATACAAGTAAATAAATGATAATGATACTAAAGGAGTGATAAAATTCAAACTTTCGCATTGTAATTCACCCTCGTTGATTATTATAATTACTTGATTATAATAACAATGAAGATTGAAGGCCGTTTTTGTGGAAATAACAGCAACGAGACAAATAAAAGTAATCTGCTTTTATTATTTATTCACTAGTGTTGTCGGATACTAGGCGACATAAATTCGTATTGAACATATGAAGTAATATTCTTGCTATATATAAGAATGTGATTGGCAACATGATTACAACCCGGTATAAAAGACAAACGGAAAGATGGGCTAAGATTGGATCCTCATTATGAGCACGCTGCTGTCGCACCACTGTTTCTAAGCATAGCTTGGCTCAAGAGCCCTTTCTCAATTGCAATAATGACTTGGTGAATCGCAACCATGCGCAACAACACAGCGATGGTGTATAATTAAGATCCAGCCTAAGAGCGGCCATACTTCTTTGGATATATTTTTGGTCCATTTTGTTTTGTTCAAACAGATTGTTCTATAATAATCTTTTTTTCTGCGTGTTTATGTCTGATCCTAACAAAATATGTCTTTGCACCTAGTTCGTCACATGTAGAACAGGCGTGGAAAGTTTGGTTAAGTAATGTTAGCCTTTTTCCGATGGAATCTATATTCGAATATATCGAAATTCAAGAACAGCAGAATGACCCCTACCATCCCTCGCCGCAACAGCTGTGATTGCAGTGAAATGCATGGATCTCGTCTTGACATTGCGGAGTTATAGAATAAATTAGCAGCTTTGGTAGTAGAATCTCATATATTTAAAAAAAACAGTATTAGATGTAAATTAGTCTAGTTTTCTTCTTTATTTCAGAGAACCAGTATGATGTCTAAAGTATCATAACTCACCCGACAGCCTCCTTGTAGAAGACGCTGAACAGAGCTATTCCCACTCCAGTACCAGCTTGGACGACCATTTCTACGAACTCCCTGCGTTTCTTGAAATAATGGCCGAGCACGAGACCCGCAGTTTCACGTACAAGGCCGGCTCCCGCTCCCAGTACCAGTCCGTAGCTTCATGTTCCATTATGCAAAAGTGAATGCACTTAGTAGTAGTAGTAGTAGTAGTAGTAGTAGTAGTAGTAGTAGTAGTAGTAGTAGTAGTAGTAGTAGTAGTAGTAGTAGTAGTAGTAGTAGTAGTAGTAGTAGTAGTAGTAGTAGTAGTAGTAGTAGTAGTAGTAGTAGTAGTAGTAGTAGTAGTAGTAGTAGTAGTAGTAGTAGTAGTAGTAGTAGTAGTAGTAGTAGTAGTAGTAGTAGTAGTAGTAGTAGTAGTAGTAGTAGTAGTAGTAGTAGTAGTAGTAGTAGTAGTAGTAGTAGTAGTAGTAGTAGTAGTAGTAGTAGTAGTAGTAGTAGTAGTAGTAGTAGTAGTAGTAGTAGTAGTAGTAGTAGTAGTAGTAGTAGTAGTAGTAGTAGTAGTAGTAGTAGTAGTAGTAGTAGTAGTAGTAGTAGTAGTAGTAGTAGTAGTAGTAGTAGTAGTAGTAGTAGTAGTAGTAGTAGTAGTAGTAGTAGTAGTAGTAGTAGTAGTAGTAGTAGTAGTAGTAGTAGTAGTAGTAGTAGTAGTAGTAGTAGTAGTAGTAGTAGTAGTAGTAGTAGTAGTAGTAGTAGTAGTAGTAGTAGTAGTAGTAGTAGTAGTAGTAGTAGTAGTAGTAGTAGTAGTAGTAGTAGTAGTAGTAGTAGTAGTAGTAGTAGTAGTAGTAGTAGTAGTAGTAGTAGTAGTAGTAGTAGTAGTAGTAGTAGTAGTAGTAGTAGTAGTAGTAGTAGTAGTAGTAGTAGTAGTAGTAGTAGTAGTAGTAGTAGTAGTAGTAGTAGTAGTAGTAGTAGTAGTAGTAGTAGTAGTAGTAGTAGTAGTAGTAGTAGTAGTAGTAGTAGTAGTAGTAGTAGTAGTAGTAGTAGTAGTAGTAGTAGTAGTAGTAGTAGTAGTAGTAGTAGTAGTAGTAGTAGTAGTAGTAGTAGTAGTAGTAGTAGTAGTAGTAGTAGTAGTAGTAGTAGTAGTAGTAGTAGTAGTAGTAGTAGTAGTAGTAGTAGTAGTAGTAGTAGTAGTAGTAGTAGTAGTAGTAGTAGTAGTAGTAGTAGTAGTAGTAGTAGTAGTAGTAGTAGTAGTAGTAGTAGTAGTAGTAGTAGTAGTAGTAGTAGTAGTAGTAGTAGTAGTAGTAGTAGTAGTAGTAGTAGTAGTAGTAGTAGTAGTAGTAGTAGTAGTAGTAGTAGTAGTAGTAGTAGTAGTAGTAGTAGTAGTAGTAGTAGTAGTAGTAGTAGTAGTAGTAGTAGTAGTAGTAGTAGTAGTAGTAGTAGTAGTAGTAGTAGTAGTAGTAGTAGTAGTAGTAGTAGTAGTAGTAGTAGTAGTAGTAGTAGTAGTAGTAGTAGTAGTAGTAGTAGTAGTAGTAGTAGTAGTAGTAGTAGTAGTAGTAGTAGTAGTAGTAGTAGTAGTAGTAGTAGTAGTAGTAGTAGTAGTAGTAGTAGTAGTAGTAGTAGTAGTAGTAGTAGTAGTAGTAGTAGTAGTAGTAGTAGTAGTAGTAGTAGTAGTAGTAGTAGTAGTAGTAGTAGTAGTAGTAGTAGTAGTAGTAGTAGTAGTAGTAGTAGTAGTAGTAGTAGTAGTAGTAGTAGTAGTAGTAGTAGTAGTAGTAGTAGTAGTAGTAGTAGTAGTAGTAGTAGTAGTAGTAGTAGTAGTAGTAGTAGTAGTAGTAGTAGTAGTAGTAGTAGTAGTAGTAGTAGTAGTAGTAGTAGTAGTAGTAGTAGTAGTAGTAGTAGTAGTAGTAGTAGTAGTAGTAGTAGTAGTAGTAGTAGTAGTAGTAGTAGTAGTAGTAGTAGTAGTAGTAGTAGTAGTAGTAGTAGTAGTAGTAGTAGTAGTAGTAGTAGTAGTAGTAGTAGTAGTAGTAGTAGTAGTAGTAGTAGTAGTAGTAGTAGTAGTAGTAGTAGTAGTAGTAGTAGTAGTAGTAGTAGTAGTAGTAGTAGTAGTAGTAGTAGTAGTAGTAGTAGTAGTAGTAGTAGTAGTAGTAGTAGTAGTAGTAGTAGTAGTAGTAGTAGTAGTAGTAGTAGTAGTAGTAGTAGTAGTAGTAGTAGTAGTAGTAGTAGTAGTAGTAGTAGTAGTAGTAGTAGTAGTAGTAGCAGTAGCAGTAGTAGTAGTAGTAGTAGTAGTAGTAGTAGTAGTAGTAGTAGTAGTAGTAGTAGTAGTAGTAGTAGTAGTAGTAGTAGTAGTAGTAGTAGTAGTAGTAGTAGTAGTAGTAGTAGTAGTAGTAGTAGTAGTAGTAGTAGTAGTAGTAGTAGTAGTAGTAGTAGTAGTAGTAGTAGTAGTAGTAGTAGTAGTAGTAGTAGTAGTAGTAGTAGTAGTAGTAGTAGTAGTAGTAGTAGTAGTAGTAGTAGTAGTAGTAGTAGTAGTAGTAGTAGTAGTAGTAGTAGTAGTAGTAGTAGTAGTAGTAGTAGTAGTAGTAGTAGTAGTAGTAGTAGTAGTAGTAGTAGTAGTAGTAGTAGTAGTAGTAGTAGTAGTAGTAGTAGTAGTAGTAGTAGTAGTAGTAGTAGTAGTAGTAGTAGTAGTAGTAGTAGTAGTAGTAGTAGTAGTAGTAGTAGTAGTAGTAGTAGTAGTAGTAGTAGTAGTAGTAGTAGTAGTAGTAGTAGTAGTAGTAGTAGTAGTAGTAGTAGTAGTAGTAGTAGTAGTAGTAGTAGTAGTAGTAGTAGTAGTAGTAGTAGTAGTAGTAGTAGTAGTAGTAGTAGTAGTAGTAGTAGTAGTAGTAGTAGTAGTAGTAGTAGTAGTAGTAGTAGTAGTAGTAGTAGTAGTAGTAGTAGTAGTAGTAGTAGTAGTAGTAGTAGTAGTAGTAGTAGTAGTAGTAGTAGTAGTAGTAGTAGTAGTAGTAGTAGTAGTAGTAGTAGTAGTAGTAGTAGTAGTAGTAGTAGTAGTAGTAGTAGTAGTAGTAGTAGTAGTAGTAGTAGTAGTAGTAGTAGTAGTAGTAGTAGTAGTAGTAGTAGTAGTAGTAGTAGTAGTAGTAGTAGTAGTAGTGAACAGACTGGTTGAAATGTGAGGTTGTAGTCTTGTACGGTTGTAGTGCAACGTCGAATCGGAGTTACGAGGAAAAGAAGCGTATATATTACCAGGAAGGATGTTTGAAGTTGAGGAAGTACTGTCAGTTTATAAAAAAAAACTCTGCTTCATTCCTCGTTTTTCAACTTCCTCCCATGGACAAGTACGATAAGAGCTTTCTTTGATAAAGAAAAAAAGAGAACAAGCGAATAACACACACGCCTAGACACACATATACGCGTAATGGTAAGTTCTAATTGCGACAGACAAAACCGACAAATGCGACGGACAAATTGCGACAAAACAGACATTCAAATTGCACAGACGTTCAGATGATATATTCGATGAAATGTACGCCAAGCCTTAACAATTTCTTTAATACATGATTCAATGAAGATATTACTTTAAGCGTCATCAGTTTTTTTATGATAGGATGTCTCGAAAAACAGCAGCGAATGAAAGGGTTTGTCTATCCAAAACTTTTTATCAAAAGTAGGTTTCGATCGCAAACTATGCTATGCCTACAGCAAGAATATTAGTAAATTCAACACGCAATGTTGATCTCAATTTTGAGAAAATGAGAAATCATATGAAATGAGTCCTATTACAGTCTTCGTTCATACACTGACGACTATAATAAGTTACTTGTGACTTCATCGATAAAGACGCAACGCGCACGAGAACTAGAATAAATAGAGAGAAAGTTCAGGTGTCTTCGGCTGGGTGACCGTTCTCCACGGGATACTATGGATCGTTTCTTGTCCGTGCCTCGTGGCCATTATTCTCTTCGTCCTCTAATTTTCTGGTCTTCAGATCCGAAAATCTTTAGCTCCATTCCACTTTCGCGTGTGGCTCTCGCGGAGAATGCATTCTCGCGTTTTGTCTTATACAGTTACTTTTACGCGTAGATATGTATAGGACGTACCAAAACGAACTGTCAGTGATCCCTAATTTCTTGAATAATTTGTTATTGACTTCGAAACATAAGTTTTCGTTTCAGTTAATAAATTATTTACTAAAAAATAATTTTGGAGGCCCCTCTGAAGCGTGTGCGTGGCTTTAGCGATATCCTCAAAATCCCCGCGGCAGGCAACAGGGTGGGGCTTGTCATTTACGTCAGTTCGCGATAGAGATACGATCTATTATTCGTCTAACCTGGAAAAGCAGTATCACTTTACGATGTGTTAGTATTTTTATTCGGATCATATAAAAGCTTGAGAAGCACAGTCATATCCTTGCTTCTTTTCAACCGGTTTCTCTTTCTCCCCTATGTAAAAGACTAAGTTTGAATACTCATTACAACAAAAATAAAACTCTTAACTCAATTATTGAAGGCGGTAAAAATTCAGCGCAATTTCTAATGTCGAATATATAAGTTTGAAGATAGTATAGAATTTTAAGCAACGTAAAAATATCGATAAAGTGACACACCGCGGTCGGTAATAACAGTTTTTTTCATGGGTGCCGAACATTTAAAAAACAAATAGGTTCCCTGCACTCTATCGGTTTCAATGCGAGATTCTTTTTTCTTTAAACTTGACATTCTCAGCAGTTGATTTGTTCGTCAGAGAAAAAAAAATAGGTTCATCGTCCTTTTGGCCTGGAACGTCCCATATGTCTATTTCATGATGCGCTTTTCAATCTACAGCAGTACCGCCGCGGGGTCTTAAGGAAACTTGTTTTTGGTCTTGTTATCTTTATCCTTCCCTTTTGCTAACGATGAAATGAAAGTATCGTCGCGTCTCGTTCGCTCGCAGCAGGGTAATGTATCATCATAAGATTTGCTCAGAAGGCAGGAGCAGCGAAATAAACGTTTCAGAGGTAAGAGGTAGCTAGGTAGACTAAAGCAAGTGTAGCGTGAGTAGCAGAGATTGAACTAGCAGGGATGTCTAAAATGGGTGCCAGAGGGCTGCACCGTCGCACCTCGTCAATGAAGCGAATCATGAGATGGTGACCTTCCAGACTCTTCGGCAATATGCGTACGGCAGTACCCGTATGAGTTAGTCTTTTATAGTCCCCATCCACTCTTAATAATTACGATCGATTGTGCATTATTCGTTTGGAAACTTCAGATCGAGTGTTTGAAATTATGTCGAGAAAATAGAACTAATGATGCTAATCAATTTTAGGCTATAATAATATTTATGTGTAATTCATAATTTTTTATTTTTTCAAGCTCTTTCACTCTAAGGTAATTTAGATTATCAACAAAATGTATGTAGTACCAGTGACGATGTACCTCATCTACGGAAAAAAAAGTATGAATCTATGGTTTGAACTTAAAACCTAAGTACTGTGCACAATAAAGGATTCCCTTAGACGTTTACTTCCCTTCATAAGCCAAAGGGATGTCCCTTTATGCAATTGTACAGTAGATGCAGTCTGGATACAATTTGAATAAAGTTAAGAACAAAAACTTGCAAATGGAATAAACGCTTACGGAGATAAGTAAAAGGGACACCCCTTTGGCTTATGAAAGTAAATTTTTTAGAGAAACGTACGTTTGACCTCCATAAATCTAGTCACCTACGATATTCTAGAACAGCATGAAATTGAATTTTCCAATGAACGGTAAACTCAATGAATTCTTTTTGAAAAATGATTACACTTTCAGTATACACACAATGTCTATCCCCGTAAGCGTTTATTCCATTTGCAAGTTTTTGTTCTTAACTTTATTCAAATTGTATCCAGACTGCATCTATAGTACAATCGCACTTGGCAATAATGCGATGAGTAGGGGAAGGACTGCTCGGTGAAGGAAGCGGTATGCAGAATAGTGGCATTTGATGCATAAAGTCAAGACTCCTTTCTTAGCCTCACGCCTCGTCATTATCATAATTGTACACGTGCACGTCTGCACGGTTGGTTAGAAAGCAGTACGATGAGTAAGGTATGTGTACAGTGTATACCTGAGTAGCACTTGATGCATTTGAAGAGCGAACGATGTGAATAGAGATGCCAGGGCCAAAACGAGGCCACCGATCACAGCGGTGAGCCTGGTGCTACCACGACGGCATGCACCGACTACGAGGGGTGCCGAGCCACGCGACACAGCTGCACTCAGAGCTCCGACCCACGCTGAAACATATATTTCCACAAAATTGGTGAATATCGAACTTTCACACATGATCTACAATATCAACTATATATAGCGGAAATACACAGAGAGCCGATGCTACAAAGAAACTGATTATAATTGATGAGAACATGTGAAAAGTTATCAACTTACTGAACTAGAAAAATAACCGTTTATCGATTTTTATTCATATCGTAGAATGTTTTCCAATATGTGTCTGACACAGGTTCTTTTGTGTATAGTACATTTGTGACATGCATCTGCTAATGACTATTACAATTATTCCGAAAAATGTCTTGCTTTGTCGAGCTGTCAAACAGTACTCGACATTTTTTAGTTTCGTTAACCGGTCGATATTCCATTAGCGTAATTTATTTTCCGGATATTTTTGAAGATCACGGCTTTTTGAAAATACTTTAATAGCAATATAAGAGATGTTGTTATGCTGATTTCAATATTTTATAAAAATCGGTTCTTATTTTTCTCCATCACGAAAATCAGTTATGATTAAAGAATTTTTATAATTCGATAATTCAAAGTCGACACTTCGGCCCGTGTGATTTATTTTATGATTTTTTTCAATGAATATATATTTTTTAATTTTTACATGTATTTCATGTTGTTTATAGGGCACATTTGGTTTGCGATAATATATTTATTGTTTCCAATGTATGGTTTGCTCGATATTTTATATAGCCTTTCTTTCTCACAGTATTTGTCTTTCTTACTTTTAGTTACATCTATATTTGTTAATATGTACATCTATTCCTTAATATTAAACTTAAACAAAAGTATTACATTGACTTAAATTAATTTTTATGCTGTACCTTATCCTTACTTTTTTTTGGTCTCAGTCATATTATTCTCACAGCTATACAATAAAAAGCTGCATCATTATTGAGCTTAAATAAACTTTAATGATGATATTACGTTTGGTATTCTGGCGATTTCGCACTTCCAAATGTGGTCAATTCTTATCTCCGCTTCCTCACATGCTATACATATTCAGATAGCTTCCTACCTATTCTCCCTATGTTTCCAGAACCCTGTTGCTCTTTTATTAATCCGCATATTGACTCTTTTAAATATTGAACGTTATCACAAAAACTAAAAATATCTAAATCGTAATTATCTACGACAAGATTTCTATAAAAAAAGGACCAAACAAAAATCAATACAATATATCTGTAATTTGCAAAAACAAATCATTGAGTGATTTACAATGTGATGTAGGAAGCAATGTTGCGAAGATACTCGAGATATTAATTTTCATAACCAAGCACAACCTATTAAACGATTTTTCGATATTTAAATTACATTTGAAGGGTTATTTAAAACTTTTTATTCAAATTATAAATTTTCTACAATAGTTGTAATAAATTTATACTTTTCATATATTATAACAACTTATGGCGAGTAATGATATATATTTTTTACGTACTAACATACGTAGTATCAATATGTAACTACTAGACTGTAATCGTGCAATCTAGATGCGTGCCCTTGCTAGAGAGAAACCATAACACTTTAATATTATGAGCTGTCAGCTACGCTCGAAAGAGAACTGGCTCCTCGTATCTTCCATGCTCGGACCAATGCAAAGAATTGTTATTACTTCCAGAAGTTCGAAGTTTTTCAGAACTCGAATAGCGAAAAGAGAAAAACCCTCGTACATTTTTTAATTGAAACTTCTTTGTCGCGGTAGGGTAAGCTGGTATGTTGGGAAATTGAAGCGTAACGAAAAGCGAAACGCTCAGGAGTGGGGAGGGCGTCGGGTCAGCGAGAGCACTTAACGCGGCAGCGGAGAAGGGGAATATTGAATTCCCCACTTCTCACGCAATAACCCAACAGTGGAGTGAATTTAGCGTGTTTCAATGTTCGTTACGCTTAGGCAAGCGTTAGTGAAGCGACGCTATAGTGTTTCATTTTTTGTTATGCTTTAGTACATCATGCTCATCTAAATTGATTCGTGTAATTTAGTATTAAGAAAATTTGTGTAAACATTTCCAATAGTGTCAGTGTGTTAGTGTTATTGACAGTGGCTAAAATAAATAAAAATAAAAAATAAAATATTAATAATATGATAGTTGCCATCTATCATAATTCTACCGATAGAACAACTGTTGTCACTGCTTACATGGATTCAACTTTAAATCAGATTACGATCGTGCTTTATTTACGATAAATAAAGCACGATGTACTGCGGAAAGTAGTCAAACGATTTTTGTTGTGGCTGCGTATATATCATCAAATAAAAAATCAGTGATATCATTCATTTTATACACGAGATATTCTGGAGGGTGCATCTTTTTTTAACAAAAGTGGGGATAAGATACAAATTATATTGAACGGTGATTTCAATGTAAACTTCGCCAAGCCAGAAGTACAACCACTGTTTGACTTCTTAGACAACAAATTAAAATTAAAGCTGCATAATGATTGAACAATATCGACTATAACATCTGAAACAACCAGCGACACAGAATTTTGTAGATATTTAGAAAAGCTTCAATATCAAACTTATATGTCATATTTTAACTATTATACCAGGTGTACAAGTATGAAATGCGGATTTCAGACAACAGATGGCGCACGAATGCAGTTTGTGCTATAAAGATTTGACACTGCGCCATTTTGTTGTATCATCAACAACAGTCAGACGCGCAAGAGTGATAAATTGGAAAAGTTTGTGCATAGTGTGTGTTCAATATGTCGAAATTTATACCGAACAAAGAGCATTCGCGGACAGCATTAATTTTTTGTTTTCATTTGAAGAAAACTGCTGCTGAATCATACCGATTACTTCGAGAAGCTTATGGTGAATATACTCCATCGCAAGATTCGTGTGAACGATGGTTTCGGCGTTTCAAAAGTGGTGACTTCGATGTTGCAGACAAGGAACGTGGAAAGCCGACAAAACAAATACGAAAATGTGGAATTTCAAGCATTGTTGGACGAAGATGATTCGCAATCACAAAAACAACTCGCCGAGCAATTGGGTGTTAGTCAACAAGCTGTTTTTAATCGGCTACGAGAAATGGGAAAGATTCAGAAGACCGGTAGATGGGTACCACACGAGTTGAACGACAGGTAAAAGGAAAAGCGGAAAAACACATGTGACATTTTGCTCGCTCGGTACAAAAGGAAGTCGTTTTTGCATCGTATAGTTACAGACGATAAAAAGTGAATTTATTTTGAGAATCCCAAGCGTAAAAAATCATGGGTAGACCCAGGCGCATCATCCACATCGACCGCAAGACCGAATCGCTTTGGCAGAAAGACGATGCTCTGTGTTTGATGGGACCAGAGGGGCGTGGTCTATTATGAGCTGGTAAAACCTGGGGAGATATTTAATACTATACGTTACCAACAACAATTGACCGATTTAAACCGTTCGCTGCTTGAAAAAAGCCCAGAATACCGAAAGAGGCAATACAAAGTCATTTTTCTTTATGACAATGCTCCATCACATACGGCAAAACCGGTTCGCGACACGTTGGAAGCACTCAGCTGGGAAGTTCTACCCCATGCGGCTTACTCAGCAGACTTGGCTCCTTCCGTTTACCACTTGTTTGCATCGATGGGTCACGCACTTACTGAGCAGCGTTTTGGTTCGTACGAAGATGTGAAAAAATGGCTCGATGAATGGCTCGCAGGAAAAGGAAAAGATTTTTACTGGCGTGGTATTCACAAATTGCCCGAAAGATGGGAGAAATGTATAACAAGCGATGGAGCATACTTTGAATAAAGCACTTTTTATCATTCTTCCGAATTTAACATTTTTTTTTAGAATAAAAATCCGCATTTTATACTTGTACATGGATGAAGCCATGGAAATTGATGAATAAAGATATACTTTCAACTCAAAAAACCTTCACAAATATTTCAATTTTTCAGTTATTATTTGTTTAGCCTACAAATTTCCTATTCCTCTATCTTTGTAGTTTCTCTTGTAACGCGCGAGGTGGCCTCGCACTCTTTATTTTTTTACTCTATCTTCGCCCCTTTCCGTATTCGAATAACGATGGATAACCAACCTGACTATATTTGTAAAACGTATTTCCGACTCTTTTGGAAAAAAAGTAATAGCGATTCCCGAAAACCCTCAAACTAAATCTGTAAATTTTATTTCCACCCCTTCGAGTATAGCGATCATCCTCGACATCGTGTTTGTCGGTCGATGGGACGACGACAGGGTCTTGAATCCGTATTTGAAAACCGCCTCTACGGATAACTTTATCTGTATCGAGAAATATAAATCCTCTGTCCATGTATTTTAAAAAATCAA
>OZ012704.1:65203086-65205586 GCA_963942595.1 Cylloceria caligata | reverse complement strand
GGCCCCACTGGATGTGGAAAAACAGTTTTCGTGAGAAAATTTCTAAAGTTTCTCAATTTTATGAGTAACGTTGAATTTGACCGAATTATATTTTATTATGGACATACTCTCGATTCTGATATCGATGCTCTGAATAACACATGTGAACAACAACCGTCGTCGTTAATCACTAGGACCGGAAGTAATAAAAAATCGAAAATCCCAAAAATTGAATTTAACGAGGGTCTACCGCAACAGGAGGATTATTCGACATATAATATTTCTCGCTGCATCCAGTCTGCATACGCTGCGAATTATCAGCTCGCGGTGAGACACCGCCTCGTCGAGAAAGGGCCGAGATTTATCCATTGTCTCGTGAGTTGCCACCCCCGCCTCTCTCCCCCTGCATGCTGCAGCGAGATGCATCGCGAGGCGAGGAATGATCGACAGATGTCATTGTGATGCGATAGAGTGCGGAGGTCCTCTCTGCCGCAATTAGCTGCTGTGCTAATTGCTACGTATTAATAACGAAATAATAGAGACTCCTCTACGCCACCCCCGTTCCTGATTAAGCCCCCACAACTCCAATCACCCCCACCACCCCTACCCCATCCCTGATTGGTCCCCACCAGTCCCCACCCCCAGTCCACCTATCCTAGTGTTCTGATTGGTGCAGCGTCGCAGCGCCATCTGACGGATTTTAACCCGTACTTAATTGCCGATGCGCCATCTACTATTGGTAATCGTTACCGACAGTGGTAAAAGTATATCGAATGTTGGCAGCCGGTCCAGCATAAAATTAATTACTGATGCGCCATATACTGTCGGTAAACGTGTTACCGACAGTCGGTAAAGTAGATTAAATATTGGTAGCCGGCCTGGTAGAAAATTAACTGCCGATGCACCCCCTACGGTTGGTAATCGTGTTACCGACAATCGGTAAAGTAGATTGAATGTCAGCCGCCGGTCGAGCAGAAAATGTATCGGCGATCGGTAAAGCGGATCGGTTGTCATCCGGCGGTATGTAGCCGACCATCGCTACAGCAAATTTGGGACTTACGGAAGAGAAGTAGACTGGGTCTCACGGTAAATAATATTGTGTACCCAGGCACCGGTTAAATATGTCCTAGTCGTCGATAACCGACATCCCTCCGTAGCTTTTTTAAAAAATTTTTGTTAATTAAAAAAAATGTATTAATTGAAACGACTATTTACAACAACGGTAAATGAAAACGCTCGTTATATTTTAGTTTCATAAAAAACTGTTTTATTTTAACATTCCCGTCTAACAAACATGTATTGTTCATCTGTAATTTTCAATGGCATCCGTGGCAGTCACGGCGAGCTGGTAGTCGACCGTCAATTTGTGTTTTCGTACCCAGTTTGATGTAATGTACATAGTACGGCATGTACGAGGATACCTCACGGTCAACCTTCAGATGCTTCGGTAGTTTGACATACAGAATTTCTATTTTTCCGCCCCAACGTTTCAACAGCAGCGATTTCGGTATGTACACGAGATCAGCTTTGGTCAAGTCCCAGGGATCCCTGCCGCAGTCGATCACGAGTATACTGTCAATAGTATTCATTGTGGTTGAAAAGAGAGGCAAAGATACTTTCACAATGACGTTTCCTTGTCAACTAACTTTTTCACAGCTGTTACCATTAGATATATACATGTCGCGTCGTTGGCCATCACAGTTAAATATGAAAATGTGTATGGTGGGAGTACTTGCGAATAATAAGACAGGAAATTCAAAGTTTCGAATTTATTCATAGTAATTCACGAGTAGCATCCAAATCGATTTGTACAAGTTTGTATACATGTGTTTTTATTACAACCGTAGCCCTTAATATTATTGTGTTTTACATTTTTCACACGTTTCTTTCTGCGATTTGAATATTTTACGCGTTTGTAGTATTGTATAGCTATGCGATCATTTTTCACTCTGTTAGTCGTAAAATTTTTATGAAAATTATCCAGAGTATAACCACGAGCCATAAAAGAGAAACATAATACAGTATTCACCGCATACTTTAGACTTGAGTGATTGAAGGGGCTGCGTGTTCCACTCGTAGCTTCGACAGTTTCTGCGTAGACGGTTATGGTGTTGGTTAATGAGTGGGGGCAATCCATAACTATCGAATAAGATTCCATGTCCATTTTTATCAACGTAAGTGGCAACCAGATTGATGATTTCGCGCCCCAGAACGTCACGTAAAAGCTCGGCTTTTTGCAAGCCTCTTGTGTGGCAGCGACCCTTTAACGATTTTTCACGCGGCAATTGTGTTATAAAATGTGTTGTTGTATTTTCGGGAAAATACTTCATACTGATGTTGCTCGGTAGAACAAGAAAAAAATTATCCTCGTCATGCATCGTTTGGACAAAATTTTGTTTATTCGAGACCGTGAACGTTGGACGCTGGTATTCACGAGTTAAATTTCGCCGGATCTCCCACCCAACTCACGAAAATTTGTTTTTTCGCACCGTGTCCTTTTGTCCGTAAAACTTGATCAATC